>JAXFYN010000824.1:0-20805 GCA_036172215.1 Camellia granthamiana | reverse complement strand
TGTAACTTGGTAGAGAGAGAGAGAGAAAAGGAATATGTTTTGTATGTTTTGTTATATTCAATTCTACACAAAGAGAAGCTCACTCTCTTTATAGAGAGGAGAGTACATAAGATGCTAAAGGTAGCACCGAAGGCAGAGACAAATTACAATCAACATTTGCTTTACTTTACATGTATATGAATGTATGACAGCTATATTTACACTAACAAAGAAAGTCATCAACTATGCAGGCTCTACAGGACGTCCTCAATATCACTACCAATTACCCTGTGACACAACAAAAAAAGACAGCTGCAAAAGAACATAATATTATAAAAATATGGAAGTATAAAAAATTAGGCAAATTAGATTGATTCAAATTTAAAAATGATTCACTGTGCACAAATTGGAAAATAAAAATATGGAACATATATAACTTAGCAAAATTTTGTAAAATTATTTGGGCATAAATACACCCCCTAAAATTAAAGTAAAAACTGGAAAAGGTAATTTATTGTAAGAATTTAAACATTTCATTTATATTAGTGTTTGAGATGGTATACTATGTTGTTTATGTCTCTAGTTGGTTTTGTCACCGATGTGGGTAACAAAATTCTGTCAAAAAAATCTCTCTTTTCAGTTTTTAAACAAATCACTTTTATCACCATTTTTTTTAAACAAAACCCAACAACAAATAAACAGAGAAACAAATAAAGTTCAAGAACTAAGGAGATGGATATGAAGTAGATGACGAGCACTTACAAGTCAATGAGCTACCAAGGTAGGCAATCCATGAGCCGTATTTTATGATAAAAAACATAAGAATGGCAAGATAAGACAAAGGCAACATAAGCTCTGTAGAAACTCGAATCTTGGTGCAATGAAGACTGGAGGAATCAGTGCCAATCCAAAACAAGTAAAAATCATCACCAACCAAATCAATTAGGGTTGGCTTCATTTCATATGGATCCTCTTTATATGAATCCAAAAGCCAACAGATTTGAAAGTCTATTATGGGCATATTGATCAAAGTTTTCTGAACAAAATCATAAGCAAACAGTGATTGAAAATTAATCCAGTAGATAGTGGTCAGAACGACAATAGGTGTGCTAAGGAAGCGACCACATTTTAGAGGACCCAAACATTCCCAAATATTTTTTCAACGTCATAGAGATACAAGGCTTTTGTAAGTTTAGAACAAACAAGGATTTTGTCAGAATATTCGCTAGTAAGAGGGGCAGCAAAGAAATGCAGAGATGCAAGAGAAACAGGTGGAATAAGAGAAGGCGGGGGATCAGGCAAAGGATTCCATTAACTGGTTGTAGTATCTAAAAACTCCTCCCAAACGCCTGGAATATCAGCAGGGTGGTGACCACCAAACACACAGAGCTTTCCATTGACACCAAGAACCGGAGTATTTGATCTACCACATAGAGTGAAGGACCTCTCTTCCAACCCTCATCCAGACGATTAGTATCAAGAAACCTAACTTTACGAGACCATCGACCTTTCAAATTCCCTCTACGATGATCCTCTCCAAATTCCAATGCAATATATAGTGGATCCGACAACAGCACAACAAGCACCGTAACTACGAAACTTGTTCATCTTCATAAACGGAGAGAGTATTGGTGGATCCTCTCCTTGGTGGTGTTGCTCATGGCAGAAAGCCATGTATGCTCCTTTGATTTCTGAGGATGGATTGGAAGAAGCAACCTTGCTTTCTCTTCTTCTTCCTCCTTCTTCTTGTCCTTATTGCTTGACAGATTGACCATATACCATTCACTTGGATTATATATCTCTTCACCGGTAGAGACACACAAGCAGAAATTTTTCTCATAAGATAGCTGTCCTACAGATGATGATCCCTCGCATTTTGCCAGTACTCTTTTCTTTTTCCCCCAATTCGTTAACCGCCCCAGCTCTGCCATCTGAGAAATCAAAGGAAGGTTTATTCATCCAGAAAAACAATTTTTTTTGGTCGTTTTGTTTTGTGATTTGAAAAAAAAAACACAGCAATAATTAAAAACTAATCAAACTAACAAAACACTATATGAGTTCTCTCAACTAAAAATCCAACCCAACAAAACCCTAACGCTGTGTTTGGTTGGGGGATTTAGAGAGGGATTTGAAAAAGGAAAGGGAAAAGGTGTGTGAATCTAGGTGAAATATAGGTATGTTTCATTCACATTTCACCTACTTTTTCCATTTCTCTTTCCAAATCCCTCTTCAAATCCCCAACCAAACACACCATAACTGAAAATTTGAAAGCTTAACCTCAGAGAACAAATAAACGATCTCTATGAAACATGAAACATCAAACTCCAACACTACTACTCTAAGTTCCAATATTAGATTCTCTTCGAATTAAAAAACATACCTGAGACCGAGATAGCTGGATTGTGCAATTTTGATGGCCCAGTAGTCCTCGGAAGAAAAGGAAGAGGGAAAAAAAAAAGCCCCCTCCTTTTTGTGGCCCTCTCCTCCGTTGATGAACTTGTTCAAACACAGAAAGGATGGGTATATATATGGGCGAGTATGATTCTAGGGTTCGGGAAGGGTTTCCCAGCCAATCGTGTCACCAAAAACGAATTTCCTGCGGAAAATAATATCTATATATTATATAAAGAAAGTAGTGTTTTTAATTTGAGTAAATTACAGTCTGCCTCTTTAAAATTTCACTCATTTTTTATTTTAGTTTTTTAAGTTTAATTTTTTTTTCACTTTGACTGTTTATGTGTACAATTGTTTCTACTTTGGTCTTTTATGTTTGTAATCTTTCTCATTTTGACCCTTTAAGTGTGATTTTTTTTTACTTTGGCCCTTTAAGTGGGGGTCTGACCTCCACTTTCTAAAAAAAAAAAAAAAAAAAGTGTGATTTTTTTTTTACTTTGGCCCTTTATGTTTGTAATCCTTCCGACTTTGACCCTTTATGTTTGTAATCCTTTCCACTTTATTTCTAGACTAACTTCTATCCAAAAAACTAACAGAATCTATCACATCACTAACACATCAACTCCATATGTGATATAAAAATTTTACTAAAGATGCAAAAAATAAAAGAAAATTTTTTTTTATAGTCTTTAGTGAACTTTTTTTTTTTTTCAAATTTATTCATAAACATTATTACATTATAGATGCATCTAGATTAGATGTAGCTAAGAAAATAAAAACAAATTTAACTAAAAAAGGGGAAAAAAAAAATCAAAAGACAAAAAAGAAAATTCAAAAGACAAAAAAAAAAAAAGTAGTAAACTTTTCATTTCAGAATTGACAATATAAGTGTTTGAATCAATATATTTTTATTTTTTTCGTCTTTAGTAAACTTTTTTTTTTTAGTTAATTTTTTTAGTTCCATCTAATCTAGATACATCTATAACGTAATAACGACGTTTATAAATAAATTTAAAACAAAAGTTCAATAAAGACTAAAAAAAATTCTAATTTTTTTGGTTTCTATTTTTCATTTTTTGCATCTTTAGTGAATTTTTTACATTGCACATAGAGATGATGTGTTAGCAATGTGGCAAATTTTGTTAGTTTTTTTTTTTATTTTTTTTATATGGAAGTTAGTCTAAGAGTAAAATGGGAAGGATTGTAAATATGAAGTGCCAAAGTGAGAAAAATTAAACTTAAAGGGTTAAAATGAGAAATGGGTGAAACTTTAAGGGGCAAAGTGTAATTTACCCTTTTAATTTTGAAAGCTCTAGGAGCTTTAAAACTCTAATCTAATTATATTGATTTTTTTGTTATTTTTTAAAAAGAAAAATATATCATTGGCTATTGAATTCACCTATGATTTAGGAATTTAAATTTCAAAATTTTATACCTAACAATATACACATACTTTAAGAAATTGCTTTCCATAATAAAAATATATTATATATTTAACCTAACTGATTAATTTTTTTTTAGTAGGAATTACTAAATCCCTTCCTAAAAAAAAAAAAAAAGCTTATATTTTATTGTTTTTAATTTTGAGACTAGGTGCTTCAAAAATCCAATCCAATTATGTTGATTTTTTGTTATTTTTTATAACCCGTTTGCAACCCACTCTGCCCAACTAATCCGACCCAGTTTCTTGATATGCAAATCTTGAAGAGAGACAACCATTTCTTTTGTATTTTCTCCTTCTTTTGATAGTAAAACCCCCTGTCCTTCTTCGCCTGTGGACATAGGCTTATATCCTAACCACATATATGTGTTAGACAATCTTTACTATATTTGAAAATTAAATTCTGTTGTGTACCTAACAACAAACAGAATACATAAGAAATAAATGAACTGAGAGAATTTGTTTGATTACAAAAATCAAACTAGGAAAATAAAATAAATAATTTTAAAAACATATTTTGATTTTGTTTTATTTTGTTACAAAACAAAATCAAAATCTAATTTAAATAAATAAATAAAATAGAAAATAAATAACCAACTTACTTTATTAATTTCTTGAATAATATTCTGATCAAGTCCAGTGTTCGGCACTGTGTCCTTAAGACAGATTCGTCCTCTCCACGGTGCTTTTCAGAAAATGGACGTCTATCTCCCAGGATGAAATGATCAACAGCAAACAGTAACAGCATTACAAATTGTTTGCCCAACGAACACACTAAGTGTTTACACTATTTCTCACAGAAATTATATGCAGCAAAATGCAGAGAATTTTAGTAGAGGAGAATTGCGAAAATTGTTGTAAAAAACCAAATGAGGGACTGCCTATTTATATAGGTGAAGTGATGGCTTGATGGCTGCTCAATTTGAATCCAGGAAGTAGCAAATCTGTTTTGAACATATACAGCACCTGTTTGATTTGAATTTCAATAGATAACCGAAATTTATTTGAATCTCAAGCAGTTAAAATAGTTTTGGGTTTGAATCTGGACATATTCGGATCTATCTGTACAAAAATCCTGAAGAGGAACAATTTTGAATTCAAAAATTGAAATTTAAATTGGACAAATTTTATTTTACCAAAATATAAAATTGAATTTAAATGTTTTTGGCCCAAAAAGATTAGTATTGGGCCGGACAAGCCCAAGCCAACCTCACACCATGCATCCGCGTCCAAGCCCAGCCCAGCCCGCCCGACCGGACGGGCGGCGGTGCGCGCGCGCGTGTGGTGATTTTTGGGTCCAATGGGTCTAGCCCATTTTGCCCCTAACCTCACTCTCTACAAAACTTGGGTACCCCTTGGAGCACTGTCATGACCCGAACCCGCCCCTAAAAGTTTGGGTCATAACCGGTCAGTAATCCGTAGATTACCGATGGCCTCAAACGATCATACAAAATATTTATGCTAATGGGGCCATAAACGGAAGCATGTAATAAATAGAAGTCTATTGAGTTGTGCCAATCATGAGCAAAATCATAGGGTTAACCACGTAACACAATTATACATATACATGCCCATCAAAAATATAAGAGCCAAAGGAAAATCGTAAGTAATGTTTACAACCCAAGACCGTGAAAGCAAAATCATAATAGGGTCAAAGTGTGGTATGAACCAAGACAAAACTCCATCTCGGAGGCATGGCTTGATTGGGTCACAAAAGGCTCCTGAAGCTGACTCTAGGGTTGTGCTCCATGCTGCTGATCACCTACATGTGCATACATAAAATTGGGTGAGCGAAGCTTAATGAGTAATAATGTAATAAAACAGTGTGAGTAGATGATCATAAGGTTCTCTCAATATCCATAATCATATAAACCATACGGCCTTAGGCTCAATCATATGTCAAGCGGCCTCGGGCCCAATCATATAACAAGCGGCCTCAGGCCCAATCATTTATCAAGCGGCCTCGGGCCCAATTATTTAACAAGTGGCCTCGGGCCCAATCATATATCAAAACAGCCGTAGACCCAACATATAATAAAACGACCTCGAGTCCAATATATCAAAACGGCCTCGGGCCCAATCATATATCAAAACGGCCTCAGGCCTGACATATAACAAATTGACCTCGGGTCCAATATATCAAAACGACCTCGGGCCCAATCATATATCAAAACGGCCTCAGGCCCAACATATAACAAAATGACCTCGGGTCCAATATATCAAAACGGCCTCGGGCCCAGTCATATAAGCCCAACATATAACAAAATGACCTCGGGTCCAATATATCAAAACGTCCTCGGGCCCAATCATATATCAAAACGGCCTCAAGCCCAACATATAACAAAATGACCTCGGGTCCAATATATCAAAACGTCCTCGGGCCCAATCATATATCAAAACGGCCTCAGGCCCAACATATAACAAAACGACCTCGGGTTCAATATATCAAAACGGCCTCGGGCCCAACATATAACAAAACGACCTTAGGTCCACATTGCACATGTCATATAATGTTTATGAATTTTATTCATTTCGATCAAAACACAACATTGACACAATTTACATTAATGGCTCAAGTACACAACGAAGAACATATATGCACAATACTATAGAAATTGCTCACCGTGATTTAGGCTTTAATTAACTTGTTGAATTACCATACAGGACAATCGTCAAAGATTGACATCATACAGAATGTTTATAACGAATCATCAGCTTATACAAAATGTCCAAGACGGACCATAGACCAATAACAGTTACTAAGGGTCAAAGCACATTTTCCCAATTTATCATAATCGTTGCTTAAAAGAACACTCATTTATTCTTATCCAAACATTCTTTTGGAAACTTGCCATAGCATAATTATTCTGAAGATTTCAAGCATATTTTATCATTTCGGAAATGCTCGTCAAGGCACATAATTTATACAAAGCATAAGGTTCACAATTCTAGAGTATTTCATATGAAAATACTGTTACAAAGAAAATTACTCACAGGGCTTGGTCGGATGACACTCTTTAACGACTCAGCCTGTAGGAACATAACCAAGCATAACATTTCAAAACACATTACTTTCAATTCACTCAATCGATTTATTCATTACATATCTGTTCAATCATTCCCCATTCTTTAATCCCTCTCAAGTGTTTAATGTTAAACTTCTCTACATGTGATTCACATACAAAGCTTGTGCCACAGATGTATTTTAAATGGTCATAAATGTTCGTGACTTAACTTAATGTCTCCTACAACAATCTCATATGTTTTCCATTGAAAATATCATGTTTACATATTTAAGGTTCAAGGAAATAGCAAGAAGCGAAAGGGAACTAAGTTAGGGTAGAAAATGACATGAAATAGTTAAAAGAAAATAAACAGCCTTCACTAATTTGAGCATATCTATTTGTGTACTTAGAATTTGGATGCGAGACCACACCATTGGAAACTAGACTTCCGGGCCTTGAATTTAGGCTCAAGAATTGTCTAAAACAGAGTCCGGATGAGAGATATGCCTATTTGAAGTTACCTGGTATAAGTTGCAACAGGGTTAGCTGCACGTGCGCCCAATTTGACCGCTCGTGCGGCCCAAATCCGCTCGAGCGGAAAAATCGGCCGCTCGAGTGCCCAAAGAGCATAATGAAAATCTCTTTTTTTCTTCATGTTCCGCTCGTGCGGTGCCCGTGGCCGCTCGTGTGGTCTGGGAAAAATCAGACAGTCCGAAAATAGTTCAAAGATGCAAACTTCCTAAATTCATTGCCAAGCCCAAAATCATGTAAAAACAACTCAAAAACATGATAATTAAGCATGATACAAGTGTAATCCCTCATTAAACATATCAATCTTGCACCAACAATAATTTCATGGTCTCATCTTTTCACAATTTCATACATTCATGAATGTCATACACAAGCTTAAAATACATACAAACATGGTGAATTTTCCAACAAATCTTGGTTGTATAAACCATCTAGAGTTTGTTTCATGGATCAATCACAAGAATGAACTCAAATCAAACAAAAATTTAGAGTTTTCATGATTTCATTTCAAACCCTTACACAACATAAAACCCTAGCTCAAAATTCCCAATTTCCTCTTGATTTCAAGCAAATGATGAGATATACACAAAGATTTCAAGTAGATTAACATACCTTAGTTCAAATTTAGGGTTTGCTCCTTGATTTCCTTCAAATCCCTAGCTTTCTCCTCTTCTTCTCTCTCTAACTTACACTTTGAGCCCTCTTCCCCCAAATGAAGAACAAAAGGGCTAATTATATATACATATATATATATATTAAACTCAAAAATCTTAATTTATTTATTACGAATTGTAATTTTTCAAAATCTCACCAAAGGCTCTAAAAATTATGTTAATCACAGATATGAAGTCGATTTTGGTTTCTCGTGCCTCTAAGACTTTTAATTTTTAGTTCAAAGTTCTAATTACAACAGATTTTTCTACATTCAACAGATATAAAATCCAAAATCACATAATTCACATACTTAACTTGCAAATTCATATTAAACGCATAAACACGTGCATAATTAAGCATAGTACGGGTTGGGGTATTACAGGCACACCCCAAGTTCCAATCCCATACCTTATAAACCCATTCAAAACGTCCCACCAAATCAATGTGGGACAAGCCATTTTTCAAATCTTTAAGAATTTTTCACCAAAACTCCATTTCCATGGAGCACACTTTGGCTTCAATTTTCCATTCACTTGATAATGGTTTTGAGCAACCAAACATACCACGTGAATCACAACGCGGCATAGAACGCATTACCACTTTGACCTGCGAAAATCGACGCACGGGTCCCATTTAAATATTAGACCAAAGTTAGGAAAAAATTCTGTTTTCCATAATTTTTCCCAACCATTTCTAATAATCCCCCACATAAATGAAATTTGATGACAACAGAAATGCAACAATATGCAAAATTTGTCGAAAGAGTATAAATCGAAAATATCTTGAATCAGGATAGGTAGCTTTCTGCCTTGAACCTTCCCTAGTGATAACCTATCGGACTTACTAGCTAACCAATGGACGCGATGCCTTGAATTGTTCAGCCGTTTGTGTAAGCCAAGACAATAGATTTCACACAAAATATCTTCTAACACATCGTGGTTCTCACTGTTGTGTTCATTTTGCCCTTGAACGCTCATGGTTTTCATAAGTGCTCCTAGAGAATTTACCCTCTTCATTCTCATAGAACCGGCCCCAGTTCGACACTCATATAGGTGATTCTTATTGTAAGTATCTCCTTATAATCGTCTTGATTTTTATGCCTTAATCAAGATATAAGTAATTATTAAAAGCAAAGCTTATCCTTATGCCCCTACAGATAACACATGTTACAGATATCACTCTCACCATAGGAATGGGTAGAGAATTTTAATCCCTTGGTGATTTCTGGCAAGCCACACATAACTTAGTTGTCCCTTTGAACTTAGTTCTTGGGATCTCTAGTCATATAAGTAGGGTTACCATTATGATGACTCTTATGTAATAGGCTTTAATCCCATCCCCTTCGATGAACTATACATTTGCTCTTTTGTCAAACCTTTTGTTAACGGATCCGCAATATTCTCTTTAGATTTTATATAATCTATTGAAATTATTCTATTTGAGAGCAATTGCCTTACGGTATTATGTCGACGACGAATGTGACGTGACTTACCATTATATATATGATTCTGTGCCCTGCCTATTGCAGATTGACTATCACAATGAATGCAAATAGCTGGCATAGGTTTAGGCCACATTGGAATGTCTTCTAAGAAGTGACGAAGCCATTCTGCTTCTTCTCCTGCTTTGTCTAAAGCAATGAACTCAGATTCCATTGTGGATCGTGCAATGCATGTTTGTTTCGTGGATTTCCAAGAAGCAGCAGCACCTCCCAGAGTAAAAACATATCCACTAATGGATTTTGAATCTTTAGTATCTGATATCCAATTGGCATCACAATAACTTTCGAGTACTGCTAGATATCGAGTAAAGTTCAAACCATGATCACAAGTAAATCTTAGATATCTAAGAACCCGAATGATCGTTTTCCAATGGTCTTCTCTAGGTTACTAGTGTACCTACTCAATTTACTGACTACATAAGCTATGTCAGGACGAGTACAATTCATCAGGTACATTAGGCTTACAATGATTTAGGAGTATTTTAACTGAGACATTGCATCACCTTTATTTTTCGATAAATAAAGACTGATGTCTACAGGTGTTCTAGCTACATTCAAATCATCCTTGATAAATTTACCAAGAATTTTCTCAATATAATGTGATTAAGATAATGCATATTCGTTTGATGTTTTAGTAATTTTCATTCCTAATATAATATCTGCGACCCCCATATCTTTCATATCAAATCTTTTGTTAGGCATTTGCTTAGTTGATTTGATCATGTTTTGACTGCTTCTAATGATAAGCATGTCATCCACATAAAGACAAACTATGACATATCCTTGGTCAGTGTTTTTAACATAGACGTACTTGTCACATTTGTTTATCTTAAACCCATTAGTAAGCATTGCATGATCAAATTTTTCATGCCATTGTTTAGGTGCTTGTTTTAATCCATAAAGAGATTTTACAAGCCGACAAACTTTCTTCTCCTGCCCCGGTACTACAAAGCCTTCGGGTTGCTCCATATAGATCTCTTCATTTATATCACTGTTTAAGAAAGTTGTCTTAACATCCATTTGATGTATTTCTAAATTAAACAACGATGCTATAGCAATAAGCATGCAAATGGATGTTATTCTTGTCACAGGAGAATATGTGTCAAAATAGTCCAGACCTTCTTTTTGTCTGTAACCTTTTACTACAAGTCTTGCTTTATACTTGTCTATTGAACCATCTGCTTTCATTTTTCTCTTGAATATCCACTTATATCCAAGCGGTTTAGAACCCGGTGGAAGATCCCCCAATTCCCAAGTATGATTTTGCATAATGGATTCAATTTCATTATTAATAGCCTCTTTCCACAAAGGTGCTTCAGGACCTGTCATTGCTACCTTAACGCTTTGAGGTTCATTTTCTAACAGGTATGTCAGAAAAACCTAGACCAAAGAATTTTGATGTTCTCGCTCTACTTCATCTTGGTTCATCATCAGTTAAATCCTGTTGGTTGAGACCATTACTAGTCTCTTGTGTTTGATTGTCATTAGTCTCTTGACTTTGTGTACAATCATAAGTTCTTTTTTGAGAACTTAATTCCTGTCCTTTCTTGTAAGGAAAGATATGTTTAAAAAACACAGCATTCCTTGACTCTATAATAGTGTTCACATTTATATCAGGTATTTCTGATTTATAAGTCAGAACCCAATATGCACTACTATTCTGAGCATAACCAATAAACACACAATCTACTATTTTTGGTCAAATCTTAGTCTTTTTAAGAACATGAACTTCAACTTTTGCTAAACACCCCCACACTTTTAAGTATTTGTAGGAAGGCGGTCGACCTTTCCACAATTCATAAGGAGTGCTGTTGGTTTTCTTGTGGGGTATTCTGTTAAGAACATAATTAGCAGACAATATTGCTTCCCCCCACAAGTTTTGTGGTAAGCCTGAACTCAGTAACATGGCATTCATGATTTCTTTAAGGGTACTATTCTTTCTTTCAGCAATACCATTTTGCTGTGGAGAATAGGGTGTCGTAGTTTGGTGAATAATGCCATGTTGTGCACAAAATTCATTTAATGGTGCATCATATTCACCACCCTTATCACTTCTAACTATTTTAATGGTTTTACCAAATTGTTTTTCAACTTCTGTTTTGTAGAGTTTAAACATTTCTAAGGATTCATCTTTACTTCTAAGTAAATAAACATAACAATATCTTGTGCAATCATCGATAAATATTATGAAATTTTTTTGCCTCCTCTAGTTTAAACAAATTTAAGATCACATACATCGGTATGAATTAATTCTAGAGGTTCGGTTTTCCTTTCAACCGATTTAAATGGAGCCTTAGTTAGTTTCACTTCTACACAAATTTCACATTTATGACTAGGATCAATTTTAAACTTTGGTATATAATCCAAACCAATTAATCTACGCAAAGCATCAAAATTCACATATGCTAATCTACCATGCCATAAATTCGACTCAAGAATATAAGTAAAAGATGTGTTATTCTTATTCAAAGAAACTTTTGGTACAACTGTCATTACATTTAATTTGAAGAGACCATCACTCATGTACTCCTTACCAACATACATACCACTCTTTGATAATACAAATTTATCAGACTCAAATACAAGCCTAAAACCATTTTTACTTAACAAAGAGCCAGAAACCAAATTCTTCCAGATGTCAGGTACATGCAGTACGTTGTTGAGGGTCAATTCTTTCCCTGATGTCATCTTCAAGATCACTTTCCCTTGTCCAGCCACAGTTGAAGTAGAAGAATTTCCCATGAAAAGTTGTTCACCATTTGCAGCCTCATTGTAGGTAGTGAACATCTTCTTGTCTGCACAAATATGACGAGTTGCCCCAGTGTCAACCTACCATTCCTTGGGATTTCCAACCAAATTAGCCTCAGACACCACAGCAGAGAGGTTGATGTCATTCACCTCGTCAGAGATGTAATCTAGTTCAGTTACATTGGCCTGATTGGTAGTCTTCTTGCTTGTACTTCCGCGATCCTTCTTAGGGCGGCGGCAGTCAGAAGCTCGATGTCCAGTCTTGCCACAGTTATAGCATTTTCCTTTGAACATCTTGTTGCCATTGTTGTCACCTTGTTTAGGACCATCTCCAGTAAACTTCCTCTTTTTGTTATGTGGTTTGTGAACTTGTTCAACCACATTAGCCTTAGACTCAATGAGATTTTTTCCATTTTTCTTTTCAGCCTTTCGGTTATCTTCCTCAATTCTCAATCTTACAATCAATTCATCCATGGTCATCTCCTTGTGTTTATGTTTTAGATAATTTTTGAAATCTTTCCAAGCCGGTGGTAACTTTTCCACTAGAGCAGCGACTTGGAAAGACTTGCTAAGAGACATACCTTTTAAATGAATATCATGCAAGTTTATTTGAAATTTTTAAACTTGAGAAATTACCGTTTGGGAGTCTAACATAACAAAGTCCAGAAATTTACCGACAATAAATTTCTTCGTGCCGGCATCCTCTATCTTGCATTTCTTCTCCAAAGAATCCCACAATTCTTTTGCTGACTTTAGAGCGCTGTAAACATTATACAACATGTTGTCAAGGCCATTGAGGATGTAGTTTCTGCACAGGAAATCTGAATATTTCCAAGCATCTACAGTGGTAACAACTTGCCGATCACTTTCACCATCTTTAAGTGCTGGAGCCTCTTCATGGAGAAACCGGGCCAAATTTAGAGTTGTAAGATAGAACAACATCTTCTGCTGCCGTATCTTAAACTCAGTACCGTTAAATTTTTTTGATTTTTCTCCATGATTTATTGGTACTTGAACATGGTTCTGGATAGGGACTGGTGTTGGTGTAACAATTGGAGTACCACTTCCAGTTGCAGTAGCCATAATATCTGATTACAAAAATCAGAAAAAACAAACCACAAATTAATTTTCTAGTTACTAAAATCAGAAAATAAATTATAACACAAAATAATTTTATTTTCCTTGTTACTAAAACTAGAAAAATAAAATACCACAATAATTTTTCTATAACACCAAATAATATTCTGCAATTGTTAATGACACCAATATATTACTACTAGTTGTCAAAGAAAATAGACAGTATATTACTACTATCTGTCAAAAAGTTTATAAATACTATTTGTATTTTCCAAACGGAATATCACTTTGTGAAAACACAGAAAATTAAATACAATAAAGATACAAAAAAATAAGTCTGTCTTAAGATTGTTGGACAATTTTTACTGTATTTGAAAATTAAATTTTGTTGTGTACTTAACAACAAAAAGAATACATAAGAAATAAAGGAACAGAGAGAATTTGTTTGATTACAAAAATCAAACTAGGAAAATAAAATAAATAATTTTAAAAACAGATTTTTATTTTGTTACAAAATAAAATCAAAATCTGATTTAAATAAATAAATAAAACATAAAATAAATAACCAACTTCCTTGATTAATTTCTTGAATAATATTCTGATCAAGTCCAGTGTTCGACACTATGTCCTTAAGACAGATTCGTCCTCTCCACGGTGCTTTCAGAAAATGAACGTCTATCTCCCAAGATGAAATGATCAACAGCAAACAATAGCAGCACTACAAATTATTTGCCCAACGAACACACTAAGTGTTTACACTCTTTCTCATAGAAATTATATACAGCAAAATACAGAGAATTTTAGCAGAGGAGAAGTACAAAAATTGTTGTAAAAAACAAAATGAGGGACTGCCTATTTATATAGGTGAAGTGATGGCTTGGTGGCTGCTCAATTTGAATCCAACTAGTAGCAAATCTGTTTTGAATAGATACAGCATCTGTTCGGTTTGAATTTGAATAGATAACGAAATTTATTTGAATCTCAAACTGTTAAAACAGTTTTGGGTTTGAATCTGGACAAATTCGGATCTGTCTGTACAAAAATCCTGAAGAGGTGCAACAATTTTGAATTCAAAAATTGAAATTTAAATTGGACAAATTTTATTTTACCAAAAAATAAAATTGAATTCAAATGTTTTTGGCCCAAAAAGATTAGTATTGGGTCGGACTGTCATGACCCAAACCCGGCCCTATGGGTTTAGCACCGTAACCGGCCAGTAATCCGAGATTACTGAAGGCCTGCTTAACAGTAATACAGTAAAACAGAGCACAGGGCCTGGCGAAAGCCAATACAGTAAATAAATAATGTCCAATGAGCTGTGATAGTCTGTATGCCAAAAAGATTTTTCATACATTCATATAGACCGTCAGTAACAAAACAGTATCTACAACATATACAATCATTCAGGTCGGGGACTCAGTCCCTATCAACCGTACAGTACAGTCTATACAGTATTACAAAACGGCATAGAGACAGACGGGGAATCAAAAACCCCTAAGCCATAACTCAATAGGCTTGGAACCTCGCAGTGAGGCACAGTGGTTGGCTTGACAAAACTAGAGCTAATCCCGACACCTCTAGCCGCGTTCTGGTGCCTGTACACCTACATATATATATATGAGCAGTGAGCTAAAGCCCAGTGAATAACATAATGCGTAAAGGAGTTAAGAATGAATGTCCTTACAGTAATGAAAACAGTTCATTGATTCAGTATATCAGTCATTCGGTGATATGTGGTACATCCATTAGCATAGCAGTACAGTAAACGGTAGGTCTTAAAAGACCGAACAATAAATGATGGCCATCATACCGGTAAACGATAGTGGTTCCAACGCGGGAACCGACAGAGATCTCTGTAACAGTAGCAGTAACGGTAACAGTAACAGTAACAGTAACAGTAACAGTAGTTGCTAAGGATGCCACAATACAGTTCAGAATATAGGACATACATTCATTCAGTAAACAATATCAGTTCAGTAAACAGTTCAGTTCAGTATTTCAGAAGATAATCATTTGAACATATCTTTACACAATTGTTACTCACAGAGATTGGGCTACAGTATACTAGAGCGCGTCTTCCCAGTCGCCAACCCTACACAGTTAACAGATCGAACACACTAAGTTATACAGTTGGGAAAGATAATAACTTAACCCCTAATTGCCTCGGTGTGTTCTACATCTATATCCTCATTAAGATACCTTAAACTAGGCCTAAGAATGCCTAGAATGGGATGAGGATGCAAAGATGTGCACAGAAAACAGTTTCAGAATTTTCAGAAAAACAGAGTCCCGATCGAGCGCAGGTTTCCCCGCTCGAGCGGACATGCAACAAAGGTACACGCTTGAGCGTCAACTTCCCCGCTCGAGCGTACTGTAAAAGTACTAGATAGGTGAAATCTCCGCTCGACGGGCGCTCAACGCCCGCTCGAGCGTAAGACACATGCCTCCGCTTGAGCGTCCATTACTCCGCTCGAGCGGACTGTAAAACAGTGCAAGATGCTGGGAGCTCGATTTTCCCGCTCGAGCGGCACTTCCCTCGCTCGAGCGGACAACCAAAATCTGGAAAATCTAGATTTGAGTCCCAAGCTCAAAATCAAGTTTAAATGCCTTCAAAACGATCCTCTTGGGCTAATTTCTAGAAAAACACTTGCAAACATATAGAATAACATGATTCAAAGCTCAATTTGAGAAATCAAAGCCCAAGGGTGTTTAATTCAAACCCAATTCCAAACCATTTTTCAAGAACATCATATAAACATGACATGCATGAACTTTAAACAATTTAAGCTTCAATGCTAGCTCAAATGAGCTCAATTCTTTGAAAAACAAGATGAAATCATGGTCCTAAACATTAACATGAACATGCATGCACAATTCACCATGAAAACAACTTAGAATCCAACAATGCTAACATGCATGCATGAATTATGCTCTATTTCAACATGCCAGAACTATACCATGGCTCAATTCTCAACTTTAACATAAACCATGCAAGAATCAAGCTCAAACACATCAATAAGGGTTGAATGATCTACCTTAGGTGTAGAATTAGAAGTGATGGGGCTCAATTATGCAAATACACTTCAATTTCCTTCAAGCTCCAAGCTAAATCAACAAGTTGAGTCCAAATCTCCCTCTTAAAGCTCTCCTCTCTCTCTCTCTACTTGGTGGAAACTCAAGGAAGAGGCTAATCAAATGTTGTCTCTAAGTGTAATAAGGCTCAAAGGTTAATCATATAGTGGGCCACTAGAGTGGCAAGTTGGTAATTAAGTCTAATTGTGCAATTAAACAATATTTAATCTAAGTTAATCATACCTAATCAGTTTTCAGATAATTATACTATAAAATCACATAAATTATGCTGATTATAAAACACTAATCGGTTTCCGGTTCGGCCGCCGATAAGGCCTTCAATTCGCAGTTTAAACACAAAGACACGAACAGATAATCACATAAATCAAACAGATAGAAATGCAATACAATAGATATACTTAGTCAATTCAGTCTCAATTTCAGTTCTAGTTTTCAGTCAGTCAGTTCAGTACTTTATTCAGTTCAATTATCAGTCATAATCAGTCCAGTTTAACAGTAATCGGTATTCATTCGGTAATCATCGATGAGGGTTATTACACGGACAAGCCCAACCCAACCTCATACCACACACCCGCGTCCAGCCTAGCTCGCTCGACCAGACGGACGGCGGTGTGTGTGGTGATTTTTGGGTCCAATGGATCTAGCCCATTTTGCCCATAACCTCCCTCTCTACAAAACTTGGGTACCCCTTGGGGCACACCCCAAGTTCCAATCCCCCATACCTTATAAATCCATTCAAAACTTCCTACCAAATCAATGTGGGACAAACCATTTTGCAAACCTTTAAGAATTTTCTACCAAAACTCCATTTCCATGGAGTACACTTTGGCTTCAATTTCCTATTCACTCGATAATGGTTTTGAGCAACCAAACATACCACGTGAATCACAACGCGGCATAGACCGCGCTGCCACTTTGACCTGCGAAAATCGACGAACGAGTCCCACCTAAATATTAGACCAAAGTTAGGAAAAAATTCTGTTTTTCAAAATTTTTCCCAACCATTTCTAACAATATGTCTGTGTTCTTGTATGATTGCTTGTTTTACTTTCTCATTTTTGTTTGTTCAGTCATAACAGTTCCCCACAAAAAGATAGATGAACTTTGAAGTGGAACATCAAATACTCATTCCAAACTGAACAGCCCAAACAGAGAAGGAAGTCAAGGCCAAAGAAACTCATTCACAGCTTCAAAATAAACAGTACTTGGAATATGTCAAATCAACCACCAGAACCATCAAAGAGATCATGATCAAGGTGAACTTCTTGGAGCATGATCATGCAACATGCCTTCTATGTTATCACTAGTAGCATTTGCAGGACATCTTGAGCAATCTTAACTGTTTTTTTTTTTTTTTTCTCTAGAAATTTGTTACTTGAGCTTTTCTTTGTTGATATATGAAATTCCTCTCTTTTTCTATATCACATTCTCACATCTACTTAGATGTACAAAAGAATACTTTCTTAGTCAAGTCAAGTGGAAGCATGATCAATACCCCCTATCTTTCATTAATCTATTGATATGGACTTGCAACGGCACTATGAATAGTGTTGTTGAATCACAAAGACAAAGAATTCTAGAAGATATGATCGATGTGGGCTCAAAGGTGGCCCACTGAGCCATACTGGACGAGTCCTAACTCCTTTTCAACTGAGAGAAGCTGAAACAGTGCAAATTTCAAAACAATCTCAAGAAAGGTCTCTAAATGTTCCAAAAGAGGAGATGCATAGTTGATCACATTTGAAGTGTTGCATGAATAAGAATACAAGAAATTTTTTAAAGACTCGCCTAAATGGTTGACTCAGTCAAATTTTTATTTTGCTTGTTATTTGTTACTACTATTTTTATTAATGTTTTTTTTAAAAAAAATGCTCTATATGTCCTATATTTTGATATCTTATTTGTATACATGGGTGCTCCAAAAATATTGGTCAAGGAATTAATTCAAAATTGTGATTAAAATTTATTATGCAATTTTTAAAAAAAAAAAAAAATATCACACTTGTCAATATCAACAAATAAGCAAAATAGATTAGGAGTGTCCATAAGTTGATTTGATTCAAGTTGTACTAAATTTAAAATCAATAGTCATGATCAATTTTAAATTTTTAAAATCATCCACGACGAACGAACCCAACCCAACTCAATATGGCTCGAGTTGGTGTGACATTCCACTATAAATAAAAAATAAAAAATAATTAAAATAAACAAGTCTTTAAAGACCAAGAACTATGGAATTGAGATACATTATTGTTTAGTGAAATCCAACTCAAGCTTAAATGCAAGCAATACAAATTAAATTCAATTAGATTTCTTTTAGGTAAAAAATTAAATACAATCAAACCTATTTTAATAAACAAAATAGATGAAAACAAATCAATATACATAGAATTATACAAAATATTGGTTCAGTTCTCAAGTTGGTTTGGATTTGAGCAACACCTAAACCAAGATCAATCTAATCTTATCGAGTTGATGATTTCAAGATCCAAAAGCCAAACCAATACAGAAATCAATCAAAACTGATACACTTAGAAACTGAACCAAACCAACACAAAGAAGTCATATTGGTTCAATTTTTTGATTTACTGGGTATGTTGCACCCCCTAAGATAGAAAGGTCTAAGTGCTTTATTTAATTTAACAACTAAACGAAGAACGTATCTCAATTCCATACCCTGAGAAATCATGAATAACCTAAGTAAATATGAATGAAGTCCTTAAAAAGAAAGAAAATTCATAGGCAATAGACAGAATCGTAGAGGGTCAAAAAAAAAACAGTTGCTAAAATAAGGGTTGTGCAACCTTCCCAGCAAAAAATAGATTTAACAAAAAATAATAAGAGGTGCAACTGTTGATGGAGAGAAGAGTGATTGAATTGGAAAAATGAAAATCCTAGACCACTTTGGGTTGGGTTGTGAAATTCAATTTCCAAGCCCAACCTATTTATCAAATGGATCAAAATGTTGGCCCAATCTAGCTTTTAAGAGCCAAAATATTTTTTTGCAAATCCTGAAAAAGAGGACTAAGTTAGACGGGCTAGATGGACCAACGAACAAATGCCCAAATCCCCCTCTCTTGGGGGATGCTCTCGGCTTTGAGAGGAACATGTTACTGAGGGCATATGTGCGACTCGTTGGAAGGAGCCAAATGATGGAGAGTTTACTCTATGTCTTGACCCCATCCATAGTCTACTAATCTTAACGTCTTTCATCCCCTAGTCTACCCCGTGCAGGGTCAATCAGGTTTGATCTGATGAGTCAGTCATAGTCGGGTTACGGGTTAGGCCTGTGATCATGTTCGGCCTTTTCATTCTTGGGCTTGTTACATTTTTTTTTGGGTAGATCATCCCCCCCTCCTCCCCCCCCCCCCCCCAAAAAAAAAAAAAAAAAAAAAAAAAAAAAAAAAAAAAAAAACCTTTACATAGACAGTCCATTCCCAAGCAAAATTAGCCATATTACATAAACATTAACCCATTTTCAAATTCCATAGATAGATAGAAATGAACTGAAAAAAATAAAATTTGTTCATAAAAGTAGAGGTTCACTTGACCAATAATGCTAGTGATTATAAACTCAAAGCACAAAAAAACAAGCCATTGGCCAAGCAAAATTAGTCATACTAACCCATTTTCAAATTCCATAGATAGAGATAGGAATGAATCTAAAGAAATAAAATTGTTCTCAAAAGTAGAGGTTCACTTAACACTGTAATTGTGGTGTTTCTAAACACAAAACACAAAAAAGCAGACTTAGGGAGGGAAAGAGAGACAAAGGATGTCATACACATCTGGAGTTGAAATTCATAGCTGTGCATCCAAAGGCATCATGGCAGTGTATCCCTTCTCGACCGAAGAAATCCAACCAACTCGTTGCTAACAACTTTCCTGGTGTCCGAATCTACCTCACTAAAAGTCAAATAGTTTTTGTTATTAAAAAACAAGAAAAATCTTGAATTTTAATTGTAATCAACTAAAAAAAATTAATTAGCTTACATAAATGATTTTTCTTGTGCTTTGACTGTAGTTGCAGCAATGTAAAAAAACTTTGGAACAAAGTCCGGTATTGCAAAGAATAGACATTCCATAGCGTATTTGACTCGGCGAGCACCACACAACTAGAGATTCAAATATCAATAGACAATTAACACGACCAAAATAATTAGAGCATAAAAAATAATTTAATTAACCACACTCACCATCCTATAGTCAGCAAAATGAATAAGAAAATTCCTATGAAATTTAACAAGGTCGTACGTTTGCATATACACATGGCTATTAAGGTCGAAACAATGATATAGATCAACAATTCGGCATAGTTAATCGATCCATCCATCCCGTCATTTCAACCGGATCTTTGTCAAACTTCACGATTTGTTCATAGT
>JAXFYN010000823.1:0-35674 GCA_036172215.1 Camellia granthamiana | reverse complement strand
CATCTCGGCCAGGCCTTCCCAACTTTTCACAGTTCCTTTCGGCAACTTGTGAAACCAATTCGATGCAATTTCCCCAAAGGATGAGGGGAACACCTTGCATAGCAGCGGCTCATTCCCAGTGTATAGTGCCATTGAATTTAGGTACAGGCCGACGTGAAAGTTTGGATCGGACTTACCGTCATATATCTGGAACCTCGGTATATGGAACCTTTTTGGGGCCTCAAACCTATCCAGTTCTACTGAGAACGGCGTCCTCGGCTTGACCAAAGATGTGACCTCGGCATTCTGCCTCTTCCTCTAGAGGTAGTCCCTCAGATCTTCCTTAGTCCGACCAGGAGCTCGGCTGTCAACGGACTTCAGCCTCTTTGGTGCACTGTTCCCGGTGTCGTTATGTGTCCTCTTGGACTTTTCTTCATTCACCGTGTCCAAACAAAGTTCCTTCCCTTGAACATGCCGATGTTCCATGACATAAGTTCCCTTGGCACAATGTGTTTTCTAAGACTCTCCTCTCATCGACTCTCCTCGCCCGACCTCTCGCGAAAGCCAATGTGAATGCTAATTTGCCCTGCATGCTAAGGGACTGTAAAGATTGCTTTTTACCCCCCTTTTGGGGCGTCGTTCTTGGCTGCTAGAATCGGCGTGTCCTCCAAAGCAAACGGTGGTTGCATGACGTTATTCTACATCATGAAGTTGACAACCGATTATAGGTCAGCCAATTTGTTTGCCATTCCCTTCATCTCGCTGTCCCTCCTTAGGCACCTATCTTTCTATACCTGGAGGTCACTTTCATTGTAATACTCGCCTTGGCTTGCTTTCTTCGGTACGTCTCCCTCTTGGCCGATGTCCTTTTCCCCGGTATTCTGATCCCGAGGTTCTTCATTACAGTTCTCGTCCTCTACGTTAGGATCAGCATTTATTCTCCTTACGTTTCCTATAGTCGGCGCCAAATTGTGGGTGTTGATTTCTGACCACATAACCAAACAGGGAATACCAAGTAAGAGAGCATCGGTAGAATAGATTAAGCCCAAACAACTTGTCACAGAAAGATAAGAGTCTGACGGTGGTTCGTCCACCCGGGGGCACTCCGACGATCAAATCAGTGATCACTATCTCTCAAAGATAACAAATAGTGCTTAACTCACTAGACAGAACATAAAAAACCTACATTAAACCCACAAAGGTGCCTTATTTTTATAACCAGCACCAACCTAATCCCTGTAGAAGCCTAGCTTCAATAAACTTTTGCTCAATGCTCATCTTGGACTCCCAGTTAGATAAAGATAAACTCCCTAAGAGCTTTATTTATATCCAAACTGAGATCCTCCCGACTCTTGTCCCTTATCCGCTCATCTCGGATTCCGATATCTCAAAAGATAACATCGGCCTAGCCGAGATCATCTCACACATAACCAAGCCACATGGCGCACTGGCTGACACGTCAGCGTCACCTCAGCTACGTGTTGTCATTCACACCCCATACTCTCACTATGAATCCCCTCCATTCTACCTATAAATCACCTCCATTCTACCTCTGAAAACGAACCGGGCATAAAAGAAAGCAAGTGCCTCCCTGTTTCGGTAAAATGTGTGAACCAGTGAATAGATGTTTCTCAAAGTGAGACATGAAATCATGGAATGCAATACAAGTTAATGAACTTGCTTCGAAACCACATTCCCCTATCTCACATTCGCATAATTGATAATAATAATAATAATAATAATAATAATAATAATAATAATGATGATGATGATGATGATGAAAGAGGATCTTCTAGTATCAAAATTATTTATTTATGAATTTATTGCACTTTATATTCTTAAACTATCATTAAATTATTTATTTAATTTTTCAATCATCGATTGAGCCTATTAAATATCTAAAATATGTACTATGATATTCTTTGCACTTATCTCTTCTTTATTAATGTAATTTCATATAAGTTTGTATGTTTGGTTCATCAATAAAGTCTCTTTCTTTGCTAATCAAAAAAAGAAAAAAAAAAGTCCCTAAAGTATATAGATTAAAATTTATTTAATTCGTAAACTATCAATTGAATCTATTAAGTTCTTAAAATATTTAAATTAAACATATTTAGTCCCTAGAAAGGTTACAAAAATAAAATATAAGCCAATAAATATTATAAATTAGTAAAACACTTTATCCAGTTAAAATTTTATTTTAAAAAAAAAAACTTTAAATTTTTATTATTTCTTTAAAAAGTGAGCGTTAGCTCTTATGGTGAATTTCTTTTATAAGGATAAGAGTATTTATTTATAGTATTTTCTTGTTTATCTTCTAAAATGACTACATGTGTTTGCCTTTATCTAGTATTGCATGTCAAATTTTGTTTATAATTTTTAATTAATTGTTTTTAAGTTTTTTGTTAAGTTCTTTTTATAATTTAACTAATATATTATTTTTTCTCTTATTATTTGTAGCAAAATGTTATTATTTAAATTATCTAATTCTACTTATTCAATATATCTAATACTGATAATTTTATTGACAATTCTGAGAAATCATACTCTAATACTAATTTAATCATGCAACGAAATAAAATACTTTTTAAAGACAAAATAAAATTTTAATTGGGTAGGGTCTTGTACTTATTTATAATACTTACAGGCATATATTTTAATTTTGTAATTCTTTCAAGGACTAAACAGGTTTGAATTAAATATTTGGGTAAATTACACTAACACCCCCTGAGATTTATATTTATTACAGTTTCCCCCCTCACGTTTTGGTAATTACATCTTCCCCCCTGAGGTTTGAAGTTTCATTACAGATTCCCCCCTCAGCAATTTAATTTTTTTAAATACCAATTTTGCCCTCATTGGGTAAATTACATTGACACCTCTCACATTTTAGAAATTACAATCCCCTCCCTAAGGTTTAAAATAGTATTACCAATTGCCCCCTCGGTTAGTATTAGTTGAAAAAAAAAATTCATTGCAAAAAAATTATTTGAAAAAAAAATAAATTGAAAAAAAATTTTGTTAGTAAAATTTTTAAATTTCTCTTTAAAAACCAACATAAACTCATTTTTTTTAATTTACTTTTTTTTCTCAAATTTACAAACTGAGACAACCATTTATAAACCAAAAAAATTATCAAACAAGCTTTTATGACAGTTTTTTAAATTTTTGTAAATATAAATTGAAAATTGAAAATGAAATGGGTACGAAACAGGCTTCAGATGATAAAAATGTCGTAAAATTAACAAATAATTAAATAAGTTACCGACGTAAGAAATGACTTATCAAAAGATTCTTATGCTATGTATGATTTGATTTTTAGAAATTTTTTTTAAAAATTAAAAATTAATCTGGTTAAGAAATAAAAAATAAAAAATAATTATCATTTTTATATAATTTTTATCTTTCGAGTGGTTAGAAATAATTTTTTACAAATTAAATTGAAACGGCCATACGTATGTATATAACCTGCCCAAAAGTTAAAATGATAATTATTTTTTACCCTTAAATGATAATTTTTTTTTTTCTATTTCTAAACCAAATTAATTTGTAATTTTTAAAAAAAAAAATTCTAAAAATCAAACCATACATAGCCTAAGAATCTTTTGATAAATCATTTCTTATGTTGGTAATTTATTTAATTATTTGTTAATTTTACGACATTTTCATCATCTGAGGCCTATTTGGTAACCATTTCGTTTTTAATTTTCAATTTATATTTACAAAAATTAAAAAAACTGTCATAAAAACTTGTTTGATAATTTTTTTGGTTTATAAATGGTTGTATCAGTTTGTGAATTTGAGGAAAAAATGAAAATTCAAAAAACGAGTTTACGTTGATTTTTAAACAAAAATTTAAAAATTTTACTAACAAAAAAAATTTTCAATTAATTTTTTTTTCAAATAATTTTTTTTTCCAATTAAATTTTTTTTTTCAATGAATTTTTTTTTCCAACTAATACTAATCGATGGGGCAATTGGTAATACTACTTTAAACCTTAGGGAGGGAATTGTAATTTCTAAAATGTGAGGGGTGTCAATGTAATTTACCCAATGAGGGCAAAATTGGTATTTAAAAAAATTAAATTGCTGAGGGGGAATCTGTAATGAAACTTTAAACCTCATGGGGGAGATGTAATTTCCAAAAGGTGAGGGGGAAATTGTAATAAATATAAACCTCAGGGGGGTGCCTGTGTAATTTATCCTAAATATTTTAGAGACTTGATATATTCAATTGATAGTTTATGGACTAAATAGATTCATATACTTTATTATAGAATTAGTGGACTCAATATAATTTAGGAACTAAATAGGCAATTTAACGATAGTTTAAGAGTAAAAAATGTAATAAACCCTTTATTTATTTATAACTTATCTAAATATATTGTCAAAATATTAAATTATAAGGTCTAGCTTGTCTCCAGTTGGAGATCAATCCAGTCTGCTCCGTGAGCCCACTTTTGGATTCCGCTTCGATGATCCGAACTGTTTATATTTTAAGGTTCATCAAGTATATTATCCCTGTAAAAAAATCAAGTCGATCGGATAACAGCAATTATGTGTTCGAATCAATTTTATATAAAAAAAATCGACGGTGAAAAAATAAATGGTTTAAATAAAACTGATTCAAACACGTAGTTGTCGTTATCCGATTGACTTAATTTTTTACAAGAATGATATACTTGATGAATCTTAAAATAATAATAATTCAAATTATTAAAATAAGATCCAAAAATAAGTTCACAGAATAAACTTGATAGTCCAGTCTTGATCTGTAACTAAAATAATGGTAGACCTATATACTGATTTATACCCCCAGTAGGGGTCGCACCCCCAGTGAGGTGGCGCGCCCTCACTGGCTGACAGTCCAAAAAAAAAGAAAAAACAATTTTTTTCCGCCAATCATGGACCTCCACCTCACTGAGGGTCGACCCCCGGTGGGGGTATAAAGCATTTTTCATATTATATTTCAAAATTTGCAAGTCATCTTATTGCTTATTGTGTGATGCTTGGCGCTCCCGCAATACTTATTTGTTTAACATGTATTTAGGTGAATCATATTCATCGGAGCTTAAATATTACATATTTAGTTTGTTAATATATATTTTATTAGTTTATTTATTTACATAATTTAATTATTTTTATGTGATTTGTGTATCTTTATATATTTTAAATAAATTAATAGAAATAATATATTTTAAAATTTTTATAATATATTATAATAAAAAAATGTGAAAGTGGTGCCTGTAGGCAGCTACTCCACCATTTATGTAGGGGACATTTGGAAACATGAGTTAAAAGTCAAAAGTTAACTTTTATTTCATTTTGAGTCACATCACTTTTCATATAAAATAGTAAAAAAATTTAAAAAAACTAAAAAGTCAATTTTTAATCAACTTTCCAAAACACCTCATATTATAAGTATGACGTGCAAGGCACAGGCCATTTACACATAATATTTAAATTTTAAGTAAATTAAAAATATATTTTTTAAAATTTATCTAAAATATAGATTGTTCTTTCTAATTGTAGAAATTATATTTCGTCGTTTCAAGTTTCTAATTGCATAATAAATGATCTATTTTGTTAATAAATTATTAAGTTAATTAATACTTTTTAATAATATCATAAATATATTTCAATTAACAAGAATTTTTTTTGTTAATTATGTTAAATAAAAATTTATGACAAAAAAAATATTTGTAATTTTCAAAATCATAGGGGATAATCCATATGAAGGTGAAATGTCACGCTCCAAAATTTGGGCCATTAAATATTAAATTAGAACTAAACCCCAATCAATATTCTATCATCCAAATCCTACGGGTGAAACAAATGGTATCATAGCTGACGCTCCAAAGTATCGAGTGTAGGCCCTTGTCGTCTCTCGCGGTACATGTGGACGGGCTTGTGAACTGGTAAGCTACTGCACAGGGACGTGCAGCCTTAAGGGGGGTTGATTGTAAGATCCCAGTGTCCCATATCGGGAATGGAGGGGGAGTTTCTAGGCTATAAAAGTAAAACCTGGACCCTTATATAGCATCAGGGCCTTTTCCCGGGTGGTGAAATCCCTAACAGAACTCCCCAGTTAAGCATACTTAGGTTGGAGTAGTTCTAGGATGGGTGACCCACTAGGAAGAATAAATCCGTGTAGGCGTGCCCCAAAGCGGACAATATCGATGACATGTGAAGGGTTAGGATGTTACATGAAATGTTATTGAATTAGATGAAATGGAATGGAATTATTATTTTTTAACCTCTACAAAATAATCATTCCATTATATTATTTTTTTCCCCATTAAAACAAACACTACCTTAAAGTTTATAAAATAAATAATAAATAATTAAAAAAATTATAATTTAAACAAAAAAATCAACGATAAATTACAAATGAGTGGTGCTATTAGCACTCCGTGAATTATTTTGGACCCCACATTTCTTTGGGCCCGCACTTATAAATTTTGAAACTCTCAAAATTTCTTTCCCCCCTCCCCAAATAATATCAAAATTATCTTATGAAAACATTCCAGCCATTGAATGTACACCCCCCACACTCCAAAAAAACCCCTCTTCTAAAAAAACCCTAACAAAACTCACTAAGAAGAATAAGAGCCAATGTGATTACTGTCTCTGCTGCCTCATCCACCATTGTCACAGTTGGTATGCTCTCTCTCCCCCTCTCTCTCTCTATATATATATACATAATTTTTTAGTTTTCTCGTAATAATTTCTTCTCTTGGAAGAAAAAAATTATAATAATTGGTTTGGTTAGTTTTGTTGGTAGATATTATAAAATTGTGTGTTCAACAGAGAACTAGGCAGCAATATTATCAAAGCTATGGGATGAAGGAATAACTTTTGAACCTAATAATGGATTTGGGATATTTCCGATAACTTCTACAAGTGTTAAAAATTTTGAACATTCAATGTGTTAAGAAATTTCCATATTCGGATCTGCATTCCCGAACATTACTTATTTGTTCGGGAATGCCTAAGTAATGTTCGGGCATGTATTCCCAAATTTGAAAAAATGAAAACTTCAGCAAACGTTAACAATTTTGACCATTCAATGTGTTAAGATATTTTCATGTTCAGACCTCCTGAACGAATAAGTAATGTTTGGGCCTGTATTCCCGAACTTAAAAAAATGAAAACTTTTGCAAGCATTAACAATTTTGATCATTCAATGTGTTAAGAAATTTCCATGTTTGGGCCTATATTCTTGAACATTACTTATTTGTTCGGGAATGCCATCCCGAACAAATAAGTAATGTTTGGGCTTATATTCCGCCAAAGGGTTGCCACTATTATCGCTGGAATATTGCCATTGCCGGAGAAATGTTGGTAGTCAAATAGTTGCCACTGTTATCATCGGAATATTGCTACCAAAGGGTTTTCAAGGTTTTGAGGGTGGGTAGGTTTTGAAGATGGGATTTGGAAGTGTGTAGGTTTAATTGTGAGATGGGATGTCCCAAAATTAATGATGTCATTTTTAGTAATTTTATTTGAGGTTTTATGCAATAAAAAAAAGGTTAAAAATTGGGGGGTCTAAAATAATTTATGGGGTGCTAATACCAGCACTCATTACAAATACACCTTCTAAGATTTGGGAAAGACTATGGTAAAGGTATGTACCATATGCACTTTATAACTAAAGAAGAAAATAACATAATTCTATATTTTCTTAGTCACAATTACAAATAATTTTTAAAAAAAATCGTAACCAAACACTATATGAGGCGTAACCAAACATATCAAAATAATGTCATAACTAAAGAAAAAAATTAGTCATAACTAAAGGGAAAAAAAATGGCATTGCTAAGGATGTCTATGGTAAGAGGTGTGTATTGTAAAATTCTCCCTAAGATTTACTTAAAGGGTCTTGTTAACATATAATCTAAGGGCATATGATAAGGAAGGTTAAAATATTGTACATATTTTATAACATTCGCTTTCATGACTAACGTATAAACAGACAAAGCATATTAACATTGCAATCTTAAAACTAGGGGGGACATCGGCCCGTTGGCCTGCCCAACTTGCCTAGTCTAGCCCTATTTTTTTAGGGTTTTGAAAGGTTGTTTTAGTCCATAGAGCCAGGCTGGGCCAACATTTTCAGCCCAAAATATTAATGGATTGGGCTTGGAATTTATACTTTCAACCCAGCCCGTCCTGTCCCAACCCGCTATTAAATTAATTATTTATTTTGTTATAACACATTAAAATATATATTTTTTGTTGGGATCTAAACTTTATGTTTGTAGATTTTATTAAAACTCACATTTGTGATGATGTGATTGAATTTATTTAAGGAACCCTTCAATTTATACACAAAATCTTCCAATTTATAATGATGTCAATATAAATTCCAAGGTTTAATTTGCATCGATTAATATTTAATGACTCAAAGATAACAACTTCTTTTTTTTTTAAAATGCATCGATTAGATATTTAATGACTCAAAGATAAATTTTAAAATTTGTTAATAATATCTTAACAATTTAGGAATAAATAATTTTCTTACATATGAATAAATAAGTAGGACAAATTGTTAGGAAAAAAAAATGAATCCGTATGTTTCAACTTAAAAAAAAAAAAAGAAAAAAAAAAGAAAAAAGGAATTTAAATAATAAATATATTAATTAAGAGCTCGTTTGGAAAGAAAAAGCCCCAGGCTTTTTGGTTAAAATAGTCACACACACAAAAAAATAGGTTTTTCAGTCCAATAAGACAAAATATTACATCCAACCCATAATTATTACATTTTTTCTCACACAAAAGTCAAAAAAGCTAAAAAAACTCATTCTAAACGAGATTTTTTAGCCTTAGGCTAAAATAACCAAAAAGCCAACCCACATCCCAAACACACCCTAAAATTGATAAATATTTCCTTGTTTATATAGTATGAAATAAGTCTTATAACTATTATATTAATTATTAGGATCTTATTAAACTATTAGCGTGTCAAGTTAAAATATGTATAGATTTTTAATAATATATATATACACAAAACCTCAGGGGAGATTAGTAAAAATTTTCATTTAAATAACTTATTAGTTCAAAGAGGCAATATGGTCATTTTGGATTAAAAAAAAAAGTAACGGTGTTTGTGCAAAATTAACTGATTTGGAGAATCTTAATATTTTTAACAAAAATAGGGAAAGTTTTTGTAATTATTGAAATTATAAATAAGGTCCCTATATTTATTAGAAATCTCAAGAAAGGTAAGTGTAATTTACCCTTTCTTTATTTATTTTTACTTTTTATTAATTTGGTTGCCTATCTTAGAGTAACTTGGTTTATGTGAAGGCACCTATCAAGGAAGGACTAATAACTTCTCAGTAATTTTGGTGATGTGTGAATTTGACTAGAGGAAAGCAAGTGCCTCTCTATTTCGGTGAAATGTGTGAAACAGTGAATCATGGAGTGCAATGCCAGTGAATCATGGAGTGGACTGGGCTTTGCTTGGCTAAAAATGGTCCTACTATATCTCACTTATTTTTTTGCGGATGAATTGATTTTGTTTGCTAAAGCAAATGATCAGAATTGTAACACCATTTTGCAAGTCCTAAATGAGTTTAGTGCAATCTCTGGTTTGAAGGTCAATTTACATAAATCCCATCTGTTTGTGGCTCCTAACATTGCTAGGAGGAGAGCAACTCGGCTAAGTACTATGAGCGGTATTCCCTTAACACATAATTTGGGGAAATACCTTGGGATCCCTTTACTTTATACTAGAGTGAGCAAAAATCATTTTCTGTCTATCTTGGGAAAACTTAAAAACAAACTAGCTGGGTGGAAGGCTGGAATGTTGTCTTTGGCAGGGAGGACAACCTTGATACAATCTCTTACTAGTGCTATGCTAGCTTATGTCATGCAAACTATGGAGCTTCCGAGGAAAGTTTGTGATGAGATTGACAAAATAAATAGAAACTTTCTTTGGGGTGATACCCTCAAGAAAAGGAAAGTGCATCTTGTGAATTGAGGTCAGGTCTGTAAGATGAAAAAATATGGTGGTTCGATCAACTTGATTTTTTATAGGGAAAATATATTCAACGAATCCTAAAATATAAATAATTTGAATCATCAAAGTGAAACTCAAAAATAAGTTCACAGAGTGAACTGGATAGTCCAATCATAATCTCCAACTAAAAACATGGTAGACCTAAATTATATTTCAAAATTTGCAAGCCATCTTACACTACAACAATTTGCACCTTCAGTAACCAAATTTAGCGACTAAAACCTTTTTAGCCACCAAAAGTCAGACCTTTGCCGACTAATGTTGCTATTGGTCACCAATATTTAGAATTTTAGCTATTAAAATTTTTTAGTAGCCATATATTAGTTATTGGCAATTAAAAAAAATTTAGTCGCTAAAATTCATGTAAATAGGCGACTAAAAAGGTTTTAGTAGGCGTTTGTCTATTTTTTGGCTACTAATTATGATTTTAGTCGACGTACATAGCCTTTTGGCGACCAAAAAAAGTTTAGTCGCCAAAAGATAGGCTTATTTACTAAACTATCAGTGACTAAAATAATTTAGTCATTGCATGGTTAGTGTTTTCCGACAAAAAGAATACTTAGTAGCCAAATTAGACAAATATTGTCTATTATTTGCCGACTAATCAGAATTTGGTCGCTAAAAGTAGGCAAAAAAAAATTAGAGGGAAGCTTATGAATTGGCGCCCTCCTATTTCACACATATTTTTTTTGTATCTATTCTATCTCATAAACACAGACCACTCACCACAAACCAGAGGCCCGCTCACCACCGACTGTCACTACTACCGTCGCTAGCTACCATCCGTCCCCACCGTCGCACGTCGCCACCGCCACCGCCACCGCCGCCGCCGAAATCACCACCAACACTACTGCAAATCACAGGTTTGTCTCTATCTCTGTCTCCCTCTGTTCAGTCCTCTCCCGGGTGTTACGATCTGGTTCTCTCTTTCTCTATCAAGCCATCTCTCTGTTCCCTCTCTCTCTCTCATCCTTCCTTATTTCCCTATTTCTCACACTTCATCTAGGGTTTATATGGTTTTTTAGTTTATTTTTGTATTGATTTCGGTTAAGGGCTCATTGGTTGAAGTGTTTGATTTCTATGAAATTATGATTTCTTCATGTCCAAAATGGGTTTGATTTTTGTTTTATGGATTTGATTTTTGTGTTATGGATTTGACAGAGACATATAAATAGTTGAATGTGCCAATGTAATGTGGCTTTGGTCTTCAGGTTGCATTGGTCTTGTGGATAATTTCTTACATTGGTAGTTTCTTCAACTTCCTTACTTTGGTCTATATTGGTGAGTTTCTTCGTGGTCTTTCTCTGTATATAAGTGCACAAGCCTTTCCATAGAATATTTTAATTCAATTTGATTATCTGCTTTGTTTTTCCCATAGGGGTTCTTCTTAGTCTGTCGGTCCCTGTGCTTTATGAGAAGTACCAAGATCAAATTGACGAGAATCTTATTGTAGCTCATAAGATCATTCACACGCAATTTAGGAAAATTGATGATAATATCCTAAGAAAGCTTCCATTGCCTCTTAACAAGGAAAAGAAAACTCAATAGGCCAAGTGTAACTCCCCCCTCTCCCTCTCTGTTTGTGTGTATACACTGTACACAGCATGCATACTTGATAAAAGTGCCATTTTTAATCACTGTGCATGCAAATGACAATGTTTTCAATCTTGTTTTTAACCATGTTTAATTTATATTTTATTATCACAATTAATAATTGCACTTCTTTAAACAATTTATGTATAAGTATTGGTAGTGAAGTTATACTTCCAATAGATTTATCTAAAGTGACTGGAGTTTCAATGGACAATTTTGCTAGTTAATTGAGAGTTGGTACCACGAGTGCTATGGAAAATTTGTTAACTTTTTTTTTTTTTTTTTTTCCTTTTGGATTTATGGTCAAAATTTTTTTCCTGATGCTTTATCTTAGTTCAAGTTTTTTTTACTGTTTTATGATTTTGATATTTTTTGATATTGGTTTGTTTTCCTTGGATGATTTTGGATTATTTTGTGTTAACATGAATCAGAGTTGTTTATGTTGAAATAGATTCTCTACATATTAAGCCATGAATATCCATCTACTTGTTTGCCTCTTGCCCCTTAAAAGAGATGCTTCCTACCTGCTTCATTTGAGTCATTGTTATCTAGAAGCATCTTTGTGTTGATGCTTCTTTTCTAAGACATAAAGTTGCAAGTGTAATTTAGTTTATTATATGTTTACATGTATCTATGTCCACATGTTTATGTGCTTAATTGGCATTCTCACTCTCGCATTAAGTTAATAGACGTAGATATTTTGAACAGATTGAACTGCCAAATCCAACTTTTTGCTGCATGTGATGATGTTTGAGCTATAAGTAAAATTTCTGTTTTTTGGGATTGCTATATACTGAGGTGGTTATAAGAAAAGATAGAAATGAAAATACATTCAGTGCAAGTTACAAATGGTACCAATGAAAGAGAAGATAAGAGAAAATAGATTGAGGTATGAGGAACATGCCGAAGATTTCAAGGTTATGAGGAACCCTTGAAATAGATTAATATGCATGGCAAATAATACTTAAAGAACTATTTACTTGTGATTACCTTGTAGAATAAAATTAAAAAGAGTTTTGATTATGTCAATTTATAGTGGGCAATACCATCAAGATAATCAAAGAAATAGATATCTATTCGATGTAATAAAATTTGTATTTGGACGATCAAAAAAATTCATCAAACTTTAGACCTTATTGTCTTTTTAGTATGAAATTTTTAAGGGTAACAATTTTAATAAAGGGAAAAATATCATCTACAGCTTCCTGCCTTACAAAATAGGGAAATAGGAAAAAATATCATATGCAGCTTTAGTAATGAGTATATGTTTGGTTATTTATGTTGAAGACGTCATAAATAAGTGGAGATATTTGGTCAATTATTTGCTCATGTCTTGTATCATTCTTCTCATAAATTTTGCCAAATATAATGCAAAAGTCTCATCTAACACTTGAAAGACAATACAAGGAGATTGATGCTCCATTATTAAAACAAAAACGATATTAAAGACAATACAAGGAGATTGATGCTCATGTCTAGTTGTAATTTTGTGAATACTTTAGCTTCTATAAACAATCCATATTGGTCATAATATCGATGATGCATGTGATGTTTGTACTTAATATATCATGTTTGCAACTATTTTGCAGCTACCAGCATGGTTCCTGGGACAAAGACAGGGCGGCGTAAGAAAATAGCAACTGACCCCATAGCATCACCCTCAAGAATATCTGCACATGTTATTGTCACACCACAGACTTTATCCGATGAGACACAACCCCCGGATGACACACAAACATTTGTGGAAGAGGCACAGGCACCCGGCGTAAGTAAGACCGTTGTATTTTTTTGTTGCATCTTCAGGGTTGATTGACTGACTGACGTAGGTAAGAAAATTTCTTCCATGTATAAAAAAATTGTAATCCCCTAGCAAATTTGCTGATAAAATTTCAAATTTAATATTAATTATTGTCAATTATATGTTTGGGACACTATTTACAATTTAAAGGCCTTACACTTGTTGCCCCTTCTTAACCAGGGAAAAGTATGTCAACTCATGTACGCAGTCCTACACTCGGAAAAGGAGTGCAAAAAAGGATTGCGAGCAAAAAATAGGAGAAACTACATGTTTATATCAATCGCATGCTGAATGCACTCACTGAAGGGAATGCCACCCCTACAACAAATGAGTTGGGATTGCAGATAAGGCAGTTGTGCCCTCTCAAGGGAGTGAAGTCATGGAAGAAAATTGATCAGAGCATTAAAGATGTTGTAGTACAAGCTGTGCTAGTAATTTCTGACCTTAAACTAAATGTCTTTATTATGTAAAGTTGCAATTGTTGCATTCAATTTCTGTAATACATCACGCACTTATGCTTGCAGGACAAGTTTGAAATTGGTGAGGATTTTCATACTGATCAACAAGCTCAAGATATCGTTGATACGAAGGTGTATCTCTTGTACAAGGATTGGAGGTACATGCTGAAGCAACACTTCAAAAAACTTATAGAAGAGGGTGTTGATGACCCATATAGTCATCCGCCTACATGAGTTTGCTTGGATGATTGGAAATACGTGATTGATGTGGCTTGGAAAGATGTATCTCATTTGGTAACAAATAAATATAAACGACTTTATTGCTTTATTTGTGTATTATACATTGATATGTACTAATTCCTGAATAATTCCTTTTTTTTTAGAAACGCTCTAAAGCTGGTAAAGCAAACCGGAGTTTGCTACCATACAATTACACCAGTAGATCTCGCTCATTTCCACTAGCAATGTCGCTCATGGTGAGCTAGATACATTTGGAACATATTAGTCATCACTTATATATGTAAGATGAAAATCATGGTTACTATTGTGACAAATTAATTTTGTTATTTAAAAGTAATAGGTAGATGAAAATGGGGAGTTGGATTTTCTGGAATTTTATTCCAAATCACACAAATCGAAGAAAACCAATGAATGGATTGATCCCAAATGTGGTGAGCTACATGTAAGGAGTAAACTTTTTTTCCAATTGTATTAATATTAATTCCTATCTTAGCGCAAAATTGCATGTCATTGTTTGTGCCTTTGTTGAATAGTCTACTTTTTTTGGTAATGACATGATGCGATAGTGAATCTACAAACGACAGCCACGGATACGAGGATCCCATTAACACAGGAGGAACTCTCACGGCAAGTGCTTGGACAGAGGAAGAATTACTTGCCTGGATTTGGGAGTGGCCCACGACCCTATTCGTCATCTGATACTGTGGCACGATCTTGTGACAGACAAATGGAGGCAATGCGATTTGAGATAGAGGTTCTTCATGAAGATTTGATGACGAAGAAATAAGAGCGCCAGAGAGATTGTGAAAAGATGATGAGAGAGAGAGAGGAGTTGATGAAAGAAGTAAAAGAAGGAAAAAAAGCAAGGGAAACACAACAAGAACAACTTAATCATTTGAACTCTATGGTTTTACGACTCCCAACACTGTTGAAGGGTTCAGATGGTCATCGTCGTATTTGGTAAGAAGAATTTTATTCATATTATACTAAAACTTATGCAAACTTAGATTTACATATTCACTAAACAATACTATCTCATTATTGTTAAGCATGAGGACAAGCTAAGATTTTGCAATTGAAGAATTAAAAAATGTGTACTTAGTATGTCAATGCTTAGTCGAAAAAGGACATATCGCGGGCAAATATTCAAAACAACCCCCTAACCACCGTGTGACTCACACGGACAGGTTCTCCATGACAAATAGGACTTGTGAGAACAGACGGAATGTAATTCAGACCTGTAGGTAGAGAGTTAAAGCCGAATACGCCCTAAACTTAGTCGAAAAAGAGCGTTTCGAGGGCAAAAATTCAAAACATCCCCCGAACCACCGTGTGACTCACACGGACAGGTTCCCCATGACAAATAGGACTTGTGAGAGCTGACGAAATGTAATTCGGACTCGTAGGTAGGGAGTTAGAGTCGAATGCGCCCTAAACTTAGTCAGAAAAGGGCGTTTCAGGGACAAAAATTTGAAACAGCCCCCAAACCACCATGTGAATCACATGGACAGTTTCCCCATGACAAATAGGACTTGTGAGAACTGGTAGAATGTAATTCGGACCCGTAGGTAGGAAGTTAGAGCCGAATAGGCCCTAAACTTAGTCGAAAAAGAGCGTTTCGGGGGCGAAAATTCAAAACAACCCTCGAACCACCGTATGACTCACACGGACAGGTTCCCCATGACAAATAAGAGTTGTGAGAACTGACGGAATGTAATTCGGACCCGTAGGTAGGGAGTTAGAGCTGAATACACCCTAAACTTAGTCGAAAAAAAAGCGTTTCGGGGTCTAAAATTCAAAACAGCCCCTGAACCATCATGTGACTCATACAGACAGGTTCACCATGACAAATAGGACTTGTGAGAACTGACGGAATGTAATTCGGACCCGTAGGTAGGGGAGTTATAGCCGAATACGCCCTAAACTAAGTCGAAAAAGGGCGTTTAAGGGGCAAAAATTAAAAACAGCCCCCGAACCACCGTGTGACTCACACGGACAGTTTCCCCATGAAAAATAAGACTTGTGAGAACTAAAGAAATGTAATTCGGACCCGTAGGTAGGGAGTTAGAGCCGAATACGCCCTAAACTTAGTTGAAAAATAGCGTTTCGGGGTTAAAAAATTCATAACAGCCCCCGAACCACCTTATGGCTCTCACGGATAGTTTCTCCATGACAAATAGGACTTGTGAGAACTAACGGAATGTAATTTGGATCCGTAAGTAGGGAGTTAGAGCCGAATACGCCCTAAACTTAATAGAAAAAAGGCATTTCAAGGGTGAAATTTTAAAATAGCCCCCGAACCACCGTGTGATTCACATGGACAGTTTACCCATGACAAATAGGACTTGTGAGAACTGACGAAATGTAATTCGGACCCGTAAGTAGGGAGTTAGAGCCGAATACACCCTAAACTTAGTCGAAAAGAGCGTTTCGAAGACAAAAATTCAAAACAGCCCCCGAGCCACCTTGTGACTCACACCGACAGGTTCCCCATGACAAATAGGACTTATGAGAACTGAAGGAATGTAATTCGGACCCATAGGTAGGGAGTTAGAGCCGAATACGCCCTAAACTTAGTCGAAAAAGGGCGTTTCGGGGGCAAAAATTCGAAACAACCCCCGAACCACTGTATGACTCAGACGAACAGGTTTCCCATGACAAATAAGACTTGTGAGAACTGACAGAATATAATTCAGACCCGTAGGTAGAGAGTTAGAGCCGAATACGCCCTAAACTTAGTCGAAAAAGAGCGTTTCGGGGGCGAAAATTCATAACAACCCCCGAACCACCCTGTGGCTCTCACAGACTGCTTTCCCATGATAATTATAACCTGTGACAACTGACTGAATGTAATTAGGACCCGTAGGCTTGGGGTTTGAGCCGAAAACGCCTTACACTTAGACGAAAAACTCAAAACACTTAGTTTAAAGATCGACAATTTTATGAAAATAACATCAACATATTCTAATACTTGCCTTTATATATTTATAGGACGAAAAAATTACATATTAGATTGTTTGTGCAGTTGGTTGGAATAAATATTACACGATACATATATCTATACTTTCTTTTATTTCCAAGAAGACATTTTTCGATTGTTCTACTTTAAATAGATGTTAGAACATATTTCCTATGACCAGTGACGAAGCCAAAAAATTAAATCAGATGGGGCACTTATTAATTATAATATTAAAAAATTTTATAAAAATATTTCACATAAATTTTTGCCATTAACTTCAAGAAAGATTTAAAAAAATAATAATAATCAGTGTGTTTGGTTTTAGTTTTCTAAATTCAATTTTCTGAAAATTAAGTTTTTTATTTTTTATATTTTTTTGGTTTTAGTGAATATTTTTTAAATTTTAAACAATTTTTTTACTTTTTTAGATGCACATTACTTAGATATGTATCCAAATAGTAAAATATTTGTGAAAAAATATTTTAAAAAATTAATAAATACATAAAAATACAAAAAAAATGTATTGAATTTTCATATTATTTTTATATTTTTTGGTATTTAGTGTACTTTTTAAAGATTTTTTTCACAAATATTATACATTTTAGGTATATTTATGTTAGGTGTGTCTAAAAATTTAAAAAAAAAATTTGCTTAAAATATTAAAAAAATTTATTGAAAACATTAAAATACGGAAAATAAAAATGTAAAATTTTTTGAAAACTGTTTTCTGAAAATTAGAACCAAATAAGCTAAATATTATTTGTAATTAGTGTATCATGGACAATATTAAAAAAAGTCATAGATATAAAGTTTTAAAATAAATTATATAATGATAAAGTAATTTTTTATACAAAATATGCATAAAAATTCAATATAATAGTTATACCATGTCATCATTAACAAGTGATATCACCAACTAATAGTAAAGAAACACATGAAAAATGAACGTTACATGTCAAATGTAACTAACAATTCAATAAATTCTATATTTTCTTTGAGATTAATTATGCTTGCATGTCAATAGTGATAGACATCATCATTATATTGGAATTTTCATAGATAATAATATCTTAATCACTTTATTTTCAATCAAAATAACTATTATTATTCTTATTATTTTAAAAATATCATTGACATTTAAAATAATATTTTTATAAAATTTTTTATTTAAAATATTTTCTTTATTTTTGCTTAAAAAAAATTATATATATATATATATTCCAAAACCCATTGGGTGGGGGGGGGGGGGGAGAGGTGACCCCCCAAGCCCTTGTTAGCTCCGCCCTTGTCTATGGCTGATTGGGTATATTTTGTACCCAATTCCATTATTTTGTTTTTTGTTTTTTTTTTTTTTTTTAGATGACTTTGTTGTGTGGACTTATGGATAATTTATATCGGTATATGGATAAGAATTTTCACTTTTGTATAGAACTAATATAATACTTTTGTCGTCATCAGCTTTTGTGAATTTCACTATTACTGATACAGAAAACTTTTGGCAATCAACAGATAATGACTGCCGTGGTACAGAAATCACCTTCTGTTGTGGTACATATATGACCATTTGTCGGCGTACACATATAACCTTTTGTCATGGTCTATAGAAAAACTTTTGTCGTGGTACATAGATCACTTTCTGTTGCAGTACATATATATGACCATTTGTCGGCGTACATATATGACTTTTTATCATGGTCTATAGAAAAACTTTTGTCGTGGTACATATATCACCTTTTGTCGTAGTATAGATTACGATGGTAATTTGTACCATGCCAAATGGTAATTTTGCTTGGTAATAAATGTATTTTTTTTTGTATACAAAGGACTTTGATTTTTGTATGACATATTTTGTATGAAATTATTCTTTTAGTTTGGACAATAGTTGGTTTGTATGGATTTTGACATTTAAAGTTATTTATTTTTTGTATATGGATGCAGATTGTGGAATGATTGATAGTATGTATCATTTTGTTTATATACATATTACAAGTTGCATGGAATATAGACAAGTTGTGGAGATATTATATGTCACGACTTGCTCCTCGTACCCAAAGGTTAAGCATCGTGATGGCTAGTAACTGAGGTTACCTCCGGCCAATTCTTAAACAAATTAATAAACGCAAGCGGAAGTAATATTTAAATAAGGGTACCAAAATAATCATCGGAACTTCTATTTTTATTACAAAATTTACTGATCAAAAATGTCGATATTTACATAGAAAAATATCATAAAAAATACTGTGTGTGTGTCTATTCCGCAGTCCCGCATCTAAGACTTTCTAAAAACTATTTCTGAATTGTATTGTTTCCTGAAAATTGGTAAATAACTATAAGCACATGGCAGAGTGAGAAATATTATACCAAGAGTATAAGGGACACGAAATAACCGTGGATAGTTAGTTAGGCCAAAATATTTACATAACTCAGTTTGGTAAATAAAACATTTAAATAGCAGAAACCGAAATACAGAAATTATGTAAGTAAATGACCATAACTACGGTACAAAATAGAACAGAACAGAACAAAGGTTACAGAAATGATAGTCAGAACAGAGGTACGGATTCAAGAGGTGGCTCGTACGGATTCTAAAGGTGGCTCCCACAATAGTGTAGCACTTAACTCCGCACAGCACTTTGGTCCGTACAGAACAGAAGTACGGATTCAAGAGGTGGCTAGTATGGATTTTAGAGGTGACTCCCACAATAATGTAGCACTTAGCTCCGTACAGCACTTAGCTTCGTACAGCACTTTGCTCCGCACAAAACAGAGGAGAGGACCACAAAGTGGTCAAACAGAAGCCAATGATTATTTAAGTCCCCCAAGGCGTGGGACTCCCGTGGTGGTACTTACAAAACATAATTGTTTATAAGGTCATAGTCAAATATTTTTTAAAATATAAACAAATATATCCATGGGTATCCTTTTAAGCAAATAAGGTTCAGAAATAAAACCACGTAACTGAAACCTTTATACAACATAACTTTTATTAATATACTAATAAAACATAACTTATGTAAAACAGATATAGGTAAGTTAAAACATATGTAAAATATTATGGTGACTCAAGGTATAATATAACTTACCTTAACTTTAATACCTTACTCTTTCTTTTCACTATTAAAGACCTTTTCACCTTCCACTATTCTTTCATTCTTCCTCTCTTCCTTTCTTTCTTCCTTTCCTTTCTCTCTTTCTTCTTTCTTTTCCTTTCTTCTTTTTCTTTCCTCTTCCTTCGGCCCAGATCAGCGCCTCTCTATTCATAGGGTATACGGCGCATACGTGGCTAAAATCGAGATTCAATTAATAATTATATAGATTCGTTCTTATCCTTAATAGATATTTAAAATAATTATCTTTTGACTCAATATTTTAATATAATTATATAAATAAATTAATTCCTAATTAAATTATATTTTATCGTATACCAATAAAAAATTAATTATTTATTTTAGTACCACACCCATTATTATTATTATTTATATTATCTATATTATTATTATTTATATTTTGACTCCTAAACTTTTAATAATTATATTATTTTACAAAATTACGCATAATAATATATAATAAATTTTATATTTTTCGAACTGAGATTAAATAATATTAGTATAAATTCTACAGAATAATTAAAAATCTGGGTTGTTACATTATAATTTTGCTATAAAACATAATATCATGTTTTTGGTGGCTAAACAATTAGTAGCTAAAAAGAATTGGGAAAATACTTTGGGCGGCTAAAAGTTTTGTAGCCAAAATAAATAAATAAAGATTTGGCGACTAAAAGTTTTGTAGCAAAAAAAAATAAAAAAATAGACATTTGGCGACTAAACGTTTTGTAACCAAAAGAAAATCAAACATTTGGCGACTGAAATATTTGGTAGCTAAAAACACAAGCTAAAGAATAAAAACACTTTTGCCAACTAAAAATTTAGTAGCTAAAAATGTGGGACTTTCGGCAACTAAATATTTAGTAGCCAAAACAAGACCTCTTTGCCGACTAAAATTTTAGTAACCAAACATGAGGGACTTTAGGCGGCCAAATTTTTAGTAGTCAAAAGAAGAACTCTTTGCCGACTAAAATTTTAGTAGTTAAAAATGGGACTTTAGGCAATTAAAAGTTCGGTCGCCGAAAATGTAGTAATTTAATTTAATTTAATGTCCAACCTTTTGGCGACTGAAATAATTTTAGTCGCTAATGACCTTTAACGACAATTCTTCGACGACTACTTTTGCGACCAAATAATTTAGTCGCCAATTTCCTTCAGCGACTAAAAATTTAATAGCTAAAAGCGAGAATTCTTTTAATATTATTGCTTATTGTGTGATGCTGGGTGCTCCTGCAATACTACTCCTTTAACATTTATTTAGGTGAATCATATTCATAAACATTATATATTTAGCTTGTTAATATATATTTTATTAATCTATTTATTTGTATAATTTAATAATGTTTATGTGATTTGTGTATTTTTATATATTTTAAATAAATTAGTATAAATAATATATTTTAAATATTTTATAATATATTATAATAAAAAAATGTGAAAGTGGTGCCTGTAGGCTGTATGCGCAAGGCACGGGCCATTTAAAGATAATATTTAAATTTTAAGTAAATTAAAAACATATTTTTTTAATTTTATTTAAAATATAGATTGTTTTTTATAATTGTAGAAATTATATTTCGTGGTTTCAAGTTTTTAATTGCATAATAAATTATCTATTTTGTTAATAAATTATTGAGTTAATTAATATTTTTTAATAATATCATAAATATATTTCAATTAATAATTTAAATAATTTTATTAGTGTATAAGAGAGCCGTTAAAAAAAATTCGTTAATTATGTTAAATAAAAATTTATGACAAAAAATATTTACTATAATTTTCAAAATCATAAGGGATAATCCATATGAAGGTGAAATGTTATTGAATTAGATGAAATGGAATGGAATTATTATTTTTTAATCTCTACAAAATAATCATTCCATTATATTTTTTTTTCCTATTAAAACAAACACTACCTTAAAGTAAATATCAAAATTATAATTTAAACAAAAAAATCAACAGTAAATTACAAATACACCTTCTAAGATTTGGGAAAGACTATGGTACACCCCCCTCAAAGGGTGTATACCATATGCACTTTATAACTAAGAAGAAAATAACATAATTCTATATTTTCTGAGTCATAATTATAAAAATAAAAAAAAGTCATAACCAAACACTATATGAGGCATAACCAAACATATCAAAATAATGTCATAATTAAAGGAGAAAATTAGTCATAACTAAAGGGAAAAAAAAATGTCATTACTAAGGATGAATATGGTAAGCAGTGTGTATTGTAAAATTCTCCCTAAGATTTACTTAAAGGGTCTTGTTAACATACACCCTAAGAGCATATGATAAGAAAACTTTAAAATGTTGTACATTTTTTATTAGTCATAACTAAAGGGGAAAAAAAATGTCATTACTAAGGATGTATATGGTAAGCAATGTGTATTGTAAAATTCTCCCTAAGATTTATTTAAAGGGTCTTGTTAACATGTACCCTAAGGGCATATGATAAGAAAACTTTAAAATATTGTACATTTTTTTATTACATTCGCTTTCATGACTAACGTATAAACAGATGAAGCATATTAACATTGCAATCTTAAAACTAGGGGTGACATCGACCCGTTGGCCTGCCCAGCTTGCCTAGCCTAGCCCTATTTTTCTAGGGTTTTGAAAGGTTGTTTTAATCCATGGAGCTAGGTTGGACCAACATTTTTAATCTAAAATATTAATGGGCTGGGCTTGGCTTGAGATTTTAACTTTCAACTTAGTCTCTCCCATCCCAACCCATTATTAAATTAATTAATTATTTATTTATTTATTTATTTATAACACATTAAAATATATATTTTTTATTGGAATTTAAAATTAATGTTTGTACATTTTATTAAAACTCGTATTTGAGATTATGTGTAATGGAATTTATTTAAGAAATCCTTCAATTTATACACAAAATCTTTCAATTTATAATGATGTCAATATATTTATTTAAGAAATATAATGTGTTATTGAATTTAATTATGTAATATTTTAAGTTTTTTAACATATATCCTGATGAGTAGACTTGAGATTTATAATTATTTTTTAAATCGAGCTTAAGCAGATAGAGCCAAGCTTGGACAAACACAAACTCCCTTATTATATAATGTCAGCCTAGCCCGAACTCAATTCTGTCCAATGCTTATCCACTCCTATTTAAAACTCATGCATTAATAATTAAATTAGTGCCAGTGGTAATGGTAGTGGAGGTCGGCTGTTTGGGAGTGGTGTATTGGTGCTGAAAGTTAAAATAATTTTGCCTATTTTTCTTTTTGGGTCTTGCTACATCCTCTAAAAAAATCCCCTCTAATCCCCTTAATTTCCATATCAAGTAAAAAAAAAAAAAAAAAGGAAACAGTTGCCTAAAATAGAAATTAAGGGGATTAGGGGGGACAATTTTAGGGCTCCAAATCATTTTCCTTTCTTTTTTGGGTTTGCTATAATGCTCAAAAAAAACAAAACAAAACAAAATCACGCCAATAATAGCTTTGTGTTATTTTGACACGTTGAATCTATTTCTAAAATAATAATAATAATAATAATTAATGATCATTATTGTCACTACTAAAGTGACAAATTTAACACTAAATTTGACTTTAACAAATTTTAGTTTGAAAATTTGGCAGATAATTAGAGTTTTTATTTTTATTTTACATTTTACGAGGGTATAATTAAAAGGAGATTTTTTTTTAAGGTCTGTGCTATTAAGATTTTATAGCATAAAGAGCACTCAATATTTTCATAATGTCTAAGGTCTCTCAACATCGATTCAGGAAAAAATTCAACCCAAAGAATTTCTCTGGACTTTCCAGAGATTTTCTCTTCAGAGAAATTCTGGGAATTTCTTTGTACTTCCCAAATAATTTCTCTGGACCTCCCAGAGATATTCTGTCCAGAGAAATTCTCTCCGTGCTTTTGACCAATTTTCTTTAGTTTGCTCACAATTTTCTGTGTGTTTTTTATCAAACCAAAGAAAATTGAACAACCACCATTTTCATTTTGACCAATTTTTTCTGAATTGTAAGACATTTAGACAACAATCTAAAGAAAATTGAACAAACACCATTTTTATTTTGACTAATTTTCTGTGGACTGTAAGACATTCAGACAACATCAAAACAGAGAAAATTAAATAACCACCATTTTCATTTTCACCAATTTTCTCTGGACTGTAAGGTGCATCAATGTTGATCGAAGCGATTCTAGTGTACACATCAAATATTGGACATACAAATAGAGCAAATGAGAGTTACCTCGTCAATTTGGGGGAAATAGATGACGAGATCCATCCAAAAATCAAATCATTATTATTCTAATTTACAATATTAAATCGAATTAAGGATGAATTCTAGAAATCAAAACACCAAAAGCAATGGATATCACAACACAACACTTAACCAGACTAGTAAATTTCACCAATAATTGTATGAAATTCATGGCTTGCTTCCTAATGATGATCACATCATAAATGTTACTCACAAAAAGCTTGAACGCCTCATAAAATCTAAAAAGCTTGAATTTTCTCTGGTTTACTCACAAAATTCTCTGTGATTTGCTCAAAAAAAATTGTGTGCTTTGACCAATTTTCTCTTATTTGCTCATAATTTTCTCTGTGTTTTAACCAAATTAGAGGAAATTGTGATTTTTCACAGAAAAATTTCTAGCAACCTTCAACAAACACGCAAAAACAAAAAAAAAAATTGAGGATTGAAAATATTCTTAGTCAAATTTATGATTGAATCTAAGTTTGTCCTCACTCTTACACTCAAAACCTCTTCATTTCCACAACTACCTCTTTGGTAGCAGATGAACAACAATCTGACCTAGATGTTCAGATTTCAAAATATGTGGTTGAATTGAATTGATGGAGAACTTTATGAAACCTTAGGTTATGGATTATCTTCAAAACAAATCTACAATTGGAAAACTCTAAAAACGGAGAAATGTGAGAGAAATGAAGTGGAAAAAGAAGGGAGTGTGAGAATTTGGAATCAGAGAAACAGTTATTATATACATATTCTACAAAGAAGTGAGTGAAACCTTTGAATTTTGGAGACAGATTTCCAAAGTTTCTTCTTGTTTTCTTCTCCATTGATGATTTTTGAGAGAGAGAGAGACTCCTTAATTCATCACCAGTGAGCTTCAAAATACAGCCCCATAAATTTCTTTCTACACCCAACTGTGCTCATCATCGGTCATCCACCACCGTTGTCAGTGGTGGACGGTGGTTGTCGGTGTAAAAGAGGCAGCAAAGTGAGGTCGAAAGAGACAAGCCAGCGTGTTTCGATTTTTAAAGCAGGTTCCGAGAGAGAAAATAAAGAAGAGAGACAGGAAGGAAAGAGAGAAGAAGGAGATCGGCGACATGAGAGTGAGAGAAGCATGACGACGACGGGTGGTGGCTAGCGGCGATGGCAAATCGGGCAGCGACGGCAGATGAAGAGAGAGAGAGATGAGGTTTGACATGAGAAAATCAAATTTCTCTATAGTGTACGAGTGTAAGGGTTGAGAGATCTTAGACATCACAAAATAATATTGTAGACTTTTTCCATTACTAAAAGTGGAAGAGGGATGTTAGGCTAATTTTTCCTAATTAAAATTGACTTTGGGTTATGGGTTAAGGATTTGGGGCATCAGTAGAGATATTCTATCATTTTACTATATCATTGGAAGAATCTCTTACTATTTAAACAAATTTATAAACATTCATATGCCAATAAGTAAAATCGAAATGAAAATATTCATGTTATCTAATACAATTTATTTTTGGACGGTTGTAATGGTTATTATTTTCACTTTAAAATTTTTTATTTTTTATTTTTCAAAATCTTTTATAAGTCCTTACAATTAAAATAATGAAATTAAAAAATTTGACATCTTTTTCTTCTATGCCAAATTTAGTATTAAGATATACTAATTAGCAACTCAATTTGTACGTTCGAATGAACCATAACTACATACCACCTTTTAGTCTTAAAAGTGCCACCTCAAAATTGATAATTTAGGTAGAGATGCTCTAAATAAAGATTAAAATAAATTATTTTTTTTAAGTCTAACGTTTATTTAACACAATATAAAATTTATATATAATTTTAATATTCAAAAAAAAGATTAAATAGAGAAAATAAAGGATTAAATAAAGTATTTGACTTCTTTCATATTTAAATCTCAATAATAAATTTAAAAAAAATTAACTTGAGAGAACTTGAGAGGTATGAGGCCTACCATGAGTCTTATTTCAATGATTTGTACTATTTATTTTATAAAGCTCTCTGTGTATATTATTCACGAAAAAGTGAAGTTAATTTGATAATTGTAGTATTTTTCTTTTATCACATATGTTTTCAAAAAAATGAATGATCATTTTAAAAATAGATCATCCCATTTTTGAAGAAAAATACAACAAAATAAAAATATTATATTTATTAGATCGGTTTAATTTTTTATGGATAATATACATAGAATATCCTACAAAATAAATAATTTGAATTATCAAAACATGATCCATGATAAACTCCACAGACTCCTAAACCCCACCCTTAAGTAAATACCATAAAAATTATGACATTGGTGAAATTAATTTTTCGAGACAAAATAATAATTATGGTATTATTAGTGTACGAGAATGTGCCTTACTCCTAGTCATCACATGAGACAATTGCGCATATAACAGGAAAGTCTGGACAATTGTGCATTTAGTAATGGAAAGGTCTGGTAAGCAGGCTTACCACTTACAATTTTCGGGCTGAATGACGGTATGGCAAAAATTTATTTCTGTACTGCGAAATCTATGTGAGGTGTTGGATGGATAAGTGTGAATTTATAGTATTACTCATGGTAAAATGAAAAAAAAACATGAAGGGCAAAATGAGAATGAAAAAACAACTCATTTATAGCAAAACAATTCTTATATATATATACTAGTTTACACAGGCCCGTGCATGGCACATGCTATTATTATAGTATATTTAAGTCTTATATTTTGATAATTTTTTAAAAATTAAAATATTATTTTATGAATTTGAATAGAATAAATCATGAGATATACGATAGAATTATGTGATATGATATGTACATTTTTTAATTTGTTATACATCCAATGATGTCGACTCCAATTCTATTATCATGTCATTTAGGCTGAATTTATGAGTCTTTAACATTTCTTCTAAATTTATACCAAAAAAAAAAAATTTTATGGTGTGTAACTTTTCTCAATAGATAAATATAAAATAAATATTAAGATAATTCTCCTATCTAAAAAAATTACTAAGATAAGTCATTGAACTAATAAAGGAGCGAAAAAAATACATATATATATACAAATAACTAATTTAATTAATACATAAATCATACTCGCATAACAAATGATCAATTTTATTAATAAGTAAATCATTAAGTAAATTAATAATTTTTAATGATAAGAAAAATATTTTTCAATTAGCCCTATTGTTAATAAATAAATCATTAAGTCAATTAACAATTTTTAATAATATGAGAAATATTTTTCAATAAACAATTTTAATAATTTATTATTACATAAGAGAATAGTTTTTTTTTCCCTTGAGTATTGCGTTAAATTAATTAAAATTTATAATAAACAATAGTTGTAATTTCTAGTATTATAGGATTCATTCATATTTTAAAGAAACTTTATGAATGTATTTGTAATTTGTCAAAAAATAAATATTTATATTTCATAACTGACCAAGAATGTTTACATAATTATGAAAAAACCTATTTCATAATTGACCAAAAACGTTTACATAATACGAAAAAATCTGTTGCATAATTGACCAAGAATGCTTGCATAATTACGAAAAAACTTCACTCAACATATAGGTCAACATTAATAAATTATTCAAAATAAAAAGATAAAATCAGAAAGAAAAGACGAACCCCAAGCAACTAAACACCTCTTATATATATATCATTTATCCACAAAATTAGTGTTAGGGAACAGTGTTCATGAGATATTATCTGCCTCTTTCTACTCGTTCCAAATGCCTAAGCTAGAGAGAAGTGAAAAAACAACAAACACACTGGGTATACATTTCAAGCATTCATTGGCATATCATTATCAGAAGGATACAACTGTGTTTAACATACAACAGCCCTCTCACATACAAAATACAAACCCTAGGCATCCTTTCTGACAAAATTGAAGGAAAAAAAAAATCAAGGGGTAAATTTCAAGAAAAAAAGAATTGAATGATCAAACTAGACTACTTTCCTCAATAACCAATCAGTCGAACAATGCTATCTCAAAACCTTGGCTACAACCACTGCTGAGTTTGAATCTCCCACTACTACTTCCTCCGGCGGAGGCTTCACATACTTTCCTATCGTTTTCTGGCGATGCCGTTTCCTCATCCTCAACATTTTATCCTTACTTTGTTGTTTCCTCTTCTCCTTCTCTTGAATTTTTTGGTTTCTTTCCTTCTCATACACTCCTTGCCAAAAGACCTCGCCCGTTGACGGCCACAACCGTCTCCTCGAGTTATCAGAATCAGACTCCTCGGCTAGGTCCTCGTCCATGTTCTTAAGGGTGGCGTATGAGAACCATTTGACCCACATTTGACCCCTCCGGTTCTTCAACTTGTGCTGTTCTTGCATTGCTCCGGTCTCTGGATTCACATACACCATCCTTCGTGCACTATGGTATGCCCAGACGTTTATGAGTAGCTCAAGCACCCGAGAGTAGCAATGCTTGTCCTGCTGGATTATATACCAGTATTACGATTCCTATAAAATAAACTTAATTGAAAACAAGCTAAAAAGGGCAGCCCAATACACGAGGCACCAACCATTGCAGGATCTAGTAAAGGTCAGATGTACACAATCTTATCCCCGCATGAAGAGAGACTATTTTCGCGTATTTTTCCAGGGAAGTTTCATTCTACCAGAGGATATCCAAATTTTGGATTCGGTATTGATAAAAGATCTTCTTATGGTATGCTATTCAATTGCAGAGCCAAAAAAAATAAAAGTATATTATTCAACTCTCAACGATGAACGGATTTGATAGCTTACATATTATAATTCATGATATTGAACTCTAAACACAAAATAAAATTATTAACCAAGGTTTATATATCAAGAAGTCAGAAACACCAGAGTTATTTTTAGGAGATAGATCTTCATTAGAACCCACAGTTGAAACAATCTTTATCTAAGAAAAATAATCTTTGAGGTACATCTATATTGATCAGTTTTTGGTTCTGAATTGAGAAACCAAAAAAGGATGGTAAGATCAAAAGAACTATTTTGCAAGAACACACAAGCACACATTAATGTGTACTATCTGGGCGTTGTTTTTACAAATGAAGTTGTTTAAGTAGAAGAAAGTCACCTTGAAAAAACTCAGATGACAATAACGACTTTGATGGTGCATTTCATAGAATTGTGCATCCAATGCATCTACAAACATTCTGCAAATGACATCACACAGTTACAAAAAACTTCGCAAGTCAATGAACTCTTAAAACCATATTGAGAGAAAAAATCATGACAAGCGGAAAGAGAACCAATTATGCAAATTTTGATACCTGGAAAACATTACAAACTCCAGGAAGGACTTGGTTGGTAAAACCCAGCTGTGCATGACAGACCACGTGTCCCCATCTATAGGCATGGGAGGCAGAGACGTCCAATCATTCTTTATGCCATACATCTTCTTTAGAGCCTCGGAAAAGGCAAATCTGCAGCCAATAATGACGTGGAGAGAAGTAAACCTTTTTTTTCTTTTCATAAGTAAATTATTTGAAGTAAAATGCTATGTATATAAACAAATTTCTCATATAATTTTCTTATCATTAGGCACGAATGTATAGACCCCACATATATTTATTAATGTGGGTCCCACTAGCTTTGTGTCTAGAGGTAAGAATATATGGTGCGAAATCCATTTATGTACAGCATTATCCTTTACTAAAGAGGCACCAAGAGGGCACAACCCGTGCAAGAAATGGAGAGAAGTAAACTTGGTTGAACACCCAAATATAAAATGAAATCCTCAAGATAAAATGTGAAGTTACAGATAATAATTAAACAAAATCAAATCAGGTAATAGACATGACCACTCTTACTTGCAATTTCCAGCATTTATAGCATCACAGAATGACCAAAAATCCAGTTGTAATGGGTTTCTTGGATCCATATCCATACGAACCCAAAAGTAGAGAGTATCACCATGTGTTCGAGCTTCGATGGCGTCTAATAATGCAGTTTCAGCATTCGTAGACAAAGATTCCTGTTTAAACCCCCACATTAGATATGAAGCAATACTGAGTTTAAAGCCCAAATACAAATTATCTCTGCATTTACTTTCTGCATCATCTATTGACTAAGTTGTACAGAGTTAAAGGTTACTGATAAGAAAGTTTCATCTCAACAAGAACACAAATCAACTATCATGCAATGCTATCACAGCAAAGGAGCAGCACTTTTTAGAGAATTCAGAACTCCCCCAGTGTTTGATATTTTTAGAATTGCCATATTAAAAACAGAATCAGACAATATATTTTCTAAATTTCCTTGATAATTTTATGATGAAATTGTTCAGATCAAATTTCAACATAATTTGTCACAGTTGAAAACATCATAATTTACATTTCTTCTTAAATTGCAAATAGCATGAGCGAACAACTGCCAACTTTTTCATCAAAACTTTGTTCCAAGATGGCTTGTGGATCCAATGTAATTCATATTTAACCAAATATTAGAATATTCTACAGTACAAATTTTAAATCCTGGTTGCAACTCACATGTTAGGGGGTTGGGCAATCAGAAAAGTTTCATCTACAGACTACAGGTCACAAATGCTGCTGATGTCAACCAAAGGTCATATTGACATCAGCAACTCACAACGAAAGAAGAGTAAATGATACAATCCATTTGTTGTCTTTTAGCCTTTCACAAAGCGAGTAGATTGATTCTAAAATTGGAGTGTTAAAATCATTACTCTAAAAGAAATGCAAGTTTAACAACAGATGCCAAGAGAGATTACATGCCTTCCTTGCTGTTGCTCTCCACAACTGGAACCCTATCCAAGCATTTTTGTGGATGCGGTCAACACGGTTAGCTATAGCAAAAAAGGCTCCATGTTCACCAAGGGCATCTCGGTAGTAAGGGCTATTAAGAAGTGGAAGACGAGAAGTTGCATCAATATCATCTGCTCTAGGCCTTCGACCTTTAGTGGACTACAATCAACCAGTCCATGTGTTCATGTCAGATAGAAAAAGAGGGTTGCGTAACTTTAAGGAAACAAGTACTATAATGACTACTAACAGTAAATCTAAGCCATGCTCAAATACATAGGTCATTTTTTTGTAAGTAGCATATGAATTTCAAATGTGTATTTGGAGCTTTAAAATCCCTCCTAAAATCCTATTTAAGGATTTTGAGAATTCTTATCAGTAAAGCATGCATAAAAAAAGGCTGACAACGAGCCTGATGACTTACCAGCCCAAGTCCGCGATAGAGTGAAGTACTGTGCAAAAAAGGCCAGGTTCCTTCCCCGAAGTATGGTTCATAGATGCACAATGGTTGACCTGTTCTTTCAAGCTCTCCATTATCCCTTTCATGCAAATCATTTTTAGACCGATCAGCCCTTTTGACACCTCGATATACTTCCTCCCATGTTCCACGAGGTTGATCAGTTCTGTCCTTTAACTGGATCAAATTCCAAAAGGACACATGAATTTCCAGAAGGACAAATATAATAATACCTATGAAGCACCAAAACTTCAAAATGGGTGTCGTGTGTTGAACACGTGGGACACAAACACTCCAGCGACATGCATGTCCACATGTCGGACATGCCACATGGCGTGTTAATTTTTTAAATTACTATTTTTCTGCAAGACACTTTGGGGACACTTCACGGACAAGTGTGTCATGTGTTTGAACACGCGTGTCCAGACACCTCTGTAAGTTTCTTTTTATAATTTTAGAAAGATAATTTAGGGTCAAAGTAAAATATAAACAAAGAGGAACAAAAATTAAAGGAATAAAAATACACCCACATATACATTGATGCATCTTAGTTGTATCTGTGCCCTAAATTTAAATTCATATAAATAGCAAATAAAAATATATTTTAAAAAATTCCGCATCCCCACTCTTTTTATCCTAATTTTTTCAATTTCACCGTATCCCTGTCCGTGTCCGTGATTCTTAGTATAATAGAGACGGTCATCAGAAAATTTTCAACCCAAATTTGTGAAAAATAGATAGCCTCCTGCATCGCTTACCAGTTCGTCCTCTCGTCGCTTCCTTGTATTAGCCATCTCAGTGTATTTTTGCTCCTCCCATATACTATATAAGAATGTTTCATCTGTAGCAATCGCAGGACCAGAACGGGGTGTTTGAGTATGGTTCCACTCCTTTTCGATTTTCTCTAAAAATTTGTGGCTTCTCAACATTCTATTTGGATATGTTGAATCTGATATTGACTCAAATAGTTTCCATTGCCATTCCTCTTTTAATTTGCTAGGGATTTCATTGACAGCCTTGGAAGGTGCAACTTCCGATGGGAGCTTGAGAATGTTTTCTAGTAGAGAAGCATACCCTTCAACAGTTTCCAAAACCATAAGGTTTTTTGCAGTGTGTATGCCAATTTCTGCAATTTTGCGAGCTGGAGGTGATAACTGCCCTTCTGAGACCACTTCCGAGATTATCTTTGTGAGAACACTTATATTCTCCTTTGGAAAAAGATAACCATTCACCCTGTCATCAACCTAATTGTTATTGTCAAGGCGGTCAGTAGCTTGCACAGAACACGTAAATGTATGATTTTCTAAAAAGTAACTAAATATAGAACAAACAAGTTGAAATATGAATTACATAGTTCCTCCGTCCCATTTTGTTTATCCATTTTGGGAATTCCGACTTTTTAAGGGGACATGCAATAAATGCCTTGGAATCAAATTCGAAAACATTATTTTCTAACAATTGCCCCTTTATTTCTCTATTTCAAATATACTAATAACTATTTACAAGGGGTAGTTTTGAAAACTTACACACTTTATGCTTTGAAGTTTGAAAGTGGATAATCTTCTTGTGACATCCCAAAATGGAAAGATAGACAAACAAAACGGGACAGAGGGTGTAATAAATTATAACCATGAATCCCAAAATCTCAGTGATCATCAATGGCCTGTCCATATAATAGTTCATCCATACAGGTGATGAATATTAGAAATTAGTGACCCATATGTTAATCAGCTACAATAAATGAGATTCATTGAGAAAAGTATCTAACCACAAAATGATGGGATAGTCTGATTTAAAAGGTTTCAGTCCAAGTAAAATCATAACTAATGATAATTCTAAATTTTTAATGTAATCATATCCAACACCCAAACATTAGCAAAAACTTTTCTGAGATGTGAAATTTCACACTACAAAATTCTCTTAGCTCTAATAAAAATCTATAATAACCAAAAAACATGTATATGCAAAGAGAAAGCATCATTAGAAACATACATATTTTTTAATCATGGAAAGATTCGGAGCAATGACTGGCTTCCCAAAGCGCATGGCTTTTATGAAGATGTCCGGAAAAGATTGCTCTTCAAGGAAGGATCCATATATCACGATATCAGCTAAGCTTAGAACACTGTCTGCGTCTTCATCAATGGCATGCCTCACAATATTCCTTGGGTATCTTAAGTTAAGAGCAATGGCCTATGCGCCAAAAAAAAAAAAAGAAAAGAAAGGAAGAAGAAGAAGATAAAACATTAACAATTAAAGCAAAAACCAAGATGAAACTAAAACAAGCAAGTACCTCAAGACATTAGACAAAGCTTTACCTCAACAGCCACACTGTAATTTCCAGCCAAATCCCCACTTAAAACGATGATTTTAAGATGAGAATTCGATTTGTTATCAGAAGGAAAGTCTGCAAGTAGTGGTAATAAAGCCTTTAAAACAAAGGCATGCTCCAGCCACAAACCTCTGTACAAAAATCGACTTCCCACAATCACGATAACAAAGTCTTCAGGCCCGTAATCCATCTTGACACGTAGATTATCTTTGTTAGGAACTATAAAGTTGTCTGCTTCCCATGCTTCAGCAGGAGAACCCGGAATAACAAAGTAGTTTCCAGAATCACATGCAGAGTAGAACATCTGACAAAAACACAGAAGGAGATCCAAAAACTTAACTTCAAAACCAACTTATGTACCTATAAAGCATGACTGCCAAATAATAGTATAATGATCATGATTAGGACCTCAAACAAGCTCAGGCAATATATTAAAAATATATTTCCTTCATAAAAAAAAAGGACATGATCAAAGTTGCAAGCTGCGAGTTGCGAGCGGCTATTTCTCTTCCTATCAATTGGTCGGTCCACTAGATGATATTGCTCAACGATTCGATTCATCAGTTTGGTACTAGTATCCTTCGGAATGAAGAATTCAAGTCAAGGGAGACAATGAGAGTGAGTTTGCTCCAGTTAATAAGCCAATAATCTACAATTTGCATACAACTCTTTACGTCCTCTTGGATTGCTCACCCTGCTCTTGATTGGAACAACATATGATTAAAAAATTCTTACCATCCAATCATGTCAATTTTTGAAGGAAATTCAGCTACACAATTTTTTCCCCTAATTGATACTTGCATAAATTGACGGTTATGTTCTTATTGAGAGGTCGTGGCCTAGGGTAGCACAATAGCAAATGTTATCCACCTCCAGCATAGTGGAGCGGGTTCAATTCACAAGAATTGGCCTCTCCACTAAGAAGTGGGTTCAGGCAGCCTGCCTACTATATCTCCCAAACCCTAAGGGGCTATTTGGCATCCCCTATATTAGCACACTTTTTTATCTTTTATCTTTTTTGAATCACATCACCTCTCTACTTTTTTGCACATCTTTTTCAAAAAAGTATATTCATTTAGATCATCCCAAACACCAACCCTCTAAGTAAGAGTGGTAACAACCTTTCCTTATTGCCCTTCCTATGGACACCATGTCTTCACATTACACTAACAAAATGAACAATAGACTTGTCTAATGAATATTACCGGCAGCACATAGTTTGGGAAGACCACAACAGTAGCACGGTTGAAGGATTTCTTCCAATCATTTACAAGCTCAACCTGGCCACTCGACATGTATTGTCTCAAACGAGTAGCAAGTGTTCTTTCATGGATGCTCCATATAAGGGGTACAGACTTGAAAGGTTCCTGGAGAAGACTGTGACAAGTAAAATCATTCACTTTAATTGAAAATAGATGCTGCCGAACTATTATCAGGTTGTGAATTAAAGAAACTTATCCAAAGAAAGTGGTGAAACACTCATGAAGTAATTAGTAACCATGTGTTTTGCCGCTGCATCATATTTAGATAAATGTATAACCAAATAAAGAAAATGAAATAACACAAACAAACACAAGCATTCATATAAACCATCATCATTGAGAGACTATATGCACAAAGCCAAAGGATATCTCAGAGTTTGGATTATGTACATAGAACTACAAAAGGTTATTGCAAAGGTTCACTAGATATCTTATCAAGTGACA
>JAXFYN010000822.1:0-93000 GCA_036172215.1 Camellia granthamiana | reverse complement strand
CTCTCTCTCTCTCTCTCTCACCCTCCCATTCATCTCTGCACTGATCTCGTTCATCTCTGCACCGATCACTCTCTTACTCTCTCGTTGTTCATCTCATCGATTCGCGCTGATCATCGCACTGCCGATCTACTCACAAGTGAACTCTCTCTCTCAATCTCTGTCTCTCTCTCTCTCTCGGCCCGATGGTTGTTTTATATATATATATATATATCTGATATATATCAGATATATCTCTGATCTAATCTGTCTCCCTCACTCTCTCATCTCATCAGATCAGTCTCATCTCTGTCTCTCCCTCTCTCGCCCCGATAGACTCACATTGTCTCACAGGTAAGCCTCTCTCTCTCTCTCTCTCTCTCCTTGATCTCTCATCTCTGCACTGCACCGATCGAATCTGTGTGTGTAATGTCTCCCTCATTCTGTGATGTCTGTAATGTCTGTATGTTAATCTGAATCTGAAATGTTGATCTTAGTTGATCACACTGTGTAATCTGAAATCTGATCTTAGTTGTGTCTCACACTGTGTAATGTTGATCTTAGTTGTGAAATCTGAAATCTGTATGTTAATTTTATTAATTCTAAAATCTAAATCTGAATATGGAATATGAATTTGTTTTGTTTGATCTGAAAATTGATTCTGATTGTTAATTGATAAGCATGCTATCTTTGTGATGGGTTTGAATGTTGTATGAAGAATTTTTACATTTTTTTTTGTAGACAACATGGATTCTACTTACCTGATGAAGTAGTTTTCTTTTTCTTTTTCTTTATAATGATCTAATTGACTAGTTGAGAGGCATAGTATACTAGTATTAAACTGTGCTAGTATAATTGAGAAATATCAAATGTGCTAGTATACTAGTATTAAACTGTGAACCCTAGTTTAGAATAATGGGTATTATGAAAAAGAAGGTTTAGAATGAAAAGAAGGATTTCAGATAGGGTGATAATTTTTAACATATTGTGTAGCAGCTCTCAACAGCTAGAAGTGTTGAAACATACATTTGTATTTTATTTATCTAGATGTTTGGGGTGTTTTGCTTTGGGTATTTTAAAGCATACATTTGTATTTAAAACATGAATGACATGATAATATAAATGTATCTTTTGTTGATCCCAGTTGATATGATTTTCAACTCCGTGTGAAGTGTGTGAACATCATACTTGCAGAAATTGCCTATGAAGAACCAGATAAGGTTTAAAACCTAGTTGAGAAAATTAAGCTAAATAATGCACATGGATTGTTAATTGATTCTGAAAATTCAGATTCTGAAAATCAATTAACAATCAGAAAATTGACAACCTGTTGATTTTGTTAATTGATTTTATTAATTGATTCTGAAAATTGATTCTGAATCTGAAAATTGGTTGGTTTCATTATGATAGCAAAACTGTGTGTTAGCCTTGTGATGGTGGTGTTTCTTTAAAATGACAACTCAAGAAGCTGAAAATGGAATATAACCATGGCTATCTGATATCTTTTCCAGATACATTCTTTCAAGGTAACTGATCTGTTAAATGTTTTAAATTAGTTCCTTGCTATGTATTTTATACTTCTTTTCTGGTCATGATTGCAATGCTGAGTGCCTCTTAAAATGTTAGCAATCGCAAGATTTGGCATTTTGTTACGATATGTGTTATTCCTTACATGATAGAGACCTGCTGCTGAGATGCTTAGAACGGTGAACAAATTTAAGGCAGACTTTGGAGGATGCATACCATGAGCCCGTCTAGGCTTGAATCTCATCTTAATTAAATAAATAGGCTTGAATCTCATCTTATAAAGTGATATTGTTATCTTTTTATGAAGAAATGAATATTTTAGTAATGATGAGATTCTATGTAATTCCTACTATCCAAACATAACTTTAATTTGCATACTTACTGATGAGAGGCTAATCACCCTATTCCATGAACATGTATGATCTCCTTATTGATGGACCCTCTGCATGTGAGTTCCTACAAAATAAATTTGTGTATTCTACAATCCAAGACAGGTAGGAACCCTTTAAGTCCAACCCTTCCCACTCCCATTAGACATGAAAAAATTCCCCAGGTATATTACAATAAGAGTTTATTACACTATTTTGGACTACATTGAATTCCATTATTATTATTATTATTATTATTATTATTATTATTTGTGAGCAGGGAAAGCTTTGGTTTCTCCAATTGAGAGATATGCAGTTGTTCCTGATGACAACGTAAGTGTTCTTTTCACAGTCTTCATTGTCTTCATTACTGGTGTTTAAATAGTTGGTTTCTCCAAAAGATTATAATTTGCAACTGTTATCTATTTATTTGTAGGTCAAAAGGATAAATTTTGCCGAGGGGAAGATTTGATTCTAGAAGTAAGGAATTTGTAGCTTGATTTTTGAAATAGGCTCAAAATTGAAATCTTGTTGGAAATTTTTTATTTTTTTATTTTTTGTAAGAGCATTTAAATATCCAATGTGCTGATTGGTAAATTTTAGATTTCATTTTATTATTTTATTTTTTTTTAGGATTGGGGTGAATTTTATAATTTAAATATGCTTTTATGAACATGTACAGTTTAATTGTTCTTTGTAAAATATTGAATTTGATGGTTTTATCAATTTTTATTTTTATTTTCTGTTATGATGTTTTTGTGAATGGAATGTAAATAATCAGCTCTTAGAGAGTGAGAGACGGCACCACCGTCGGAAAAAATAGAAAATTTTAATATTTTTATTAATTTTGTCATAGGTTTTACTTTTTACGACGACATTATACTATCGCAAAAAATAGAAATTTTATTATTTTTTAATATTTTTTGCGACGGCATTACACTGTCACAAAAAATAGAAAATTTCATATTTTTTATACTTTTTGTGACAGCACCACACCGTCGCAAAAAACAGTGTTTTTCTTATATAAAAAAAAAAGACTATTAGCGACGGTATTTTTTGCCGTCTCAAATAACATTTTTAGCGACGATAAAATAGGGCCGTCGCAAAAAAGTCAAGAAATTTCAAACGTTATTAGCGACTGCAAGGTGCCATCGCAAAAAGGAAAAAATGCCGTCGCAAAACATTAGCGACGGCACTTGCCGTCGCAAAAACTCTTTTGCAACCCCTGCATTTGCGACCCCCCCTCTTGCCGTCGCAAAAAGTCATTTTGCCGTCGCAAAAAGTATTAGCGACGGCATTAGGAGTATTAGCGACGGTATTTTACCGTCACAAAAAGTCAATTTTTTTGTAGTGAAAATTATTTTTGTAATGAAAATATATCATTAAAAATTAGAGTAAGACCTATGAATAATTAAGTTTGACCCATAAAATCTGATGGGTCGTTACACACACCAAATATAAACACTAAACTATACCAAATTCTTTCAGAATAATAGCACGTCCAGGTATCAATCTACAGGGACAATTGTGAAATTGAACTAATTTAAATACTAAATTCTTAAATTAATTTTGATAAAAAGGTTCAGGGATTCATAAACTAATAATAATTAGATTAAACAAAGCGAATAAACTAGCAATTATAACTAAGGATGAATTTATTGATTTGGGAAAAAACCTAGGGCAATGAGTTCACCACTAGTTACGTAAATAGGGTTTCAAATTGAAATCAATTATGTTACGGTTCGAACAGAATAATGCTTCGCAACTACAAGTCCAAAGCATTTAACAAGAAAATTATCACATTCAATGTACAGGCACGAACCATCTCAAGTAGTACGAATCATTCACTTTAAACTAGGGTAGCGACACGACTCGTCCCTCGTAGTATTGTTCGTCTCATACCTTGAATGTGAAAAAATACAAAACTATTGTATGGAAAACATTCAACAATCACAGAAAGTTGAATACTTGAAGAAATAATGGAAAATATATATATGAAACTTCTAAAACACCATGCAATTGTTCAAACATTTACATAATTAAAATCAAAAAGAAAACCTAATTACATAGCTATGGTTTCATCAAAACCCCAGAAAAGAATAACCTAGCCACTCATGGAGGAATGGGAAAAGGTAGAAGAGATGGAAGCAGCATGGAAGCTGCCATGAAGTTCTCCTTGAAGCTTTTGGAAAATCACCCTTTCAAGCCCTAGCCTCCCATTTCCTTCAAATAATTTTTGAACCCTAAGTTAGCCCAATTTTTTTTCTTTTATTCTCAACAAAATAGACTGAAAATTTCACACACGCGTCCCTAGGTGGGCCGCTCGAGTTTGGTGCTGCACGTGTGCTTGGCAGCGCACTTGCCGATACCAATAATATTTCCATATCCACAGATTTTTTGCTTTTCACTTGAGAATCTACTTTCGCGCACTTTTTGATTGAATTTGCGTGTTACCTACCAAATATGTACAAGTGCACAAAACACATTATCTCCACTGAATAAACAATATTGAAAGACTAAAATGTAACTTCAGTGGCCTTAATGTGGTACTTTTTGGCCTACATCACATCCCCCAACTTACATTTTTCTAGTCCTCAAGCAAAATAAGAGAAATAAAAAAAGTAAAATAACTCTAAGCCACTTTTGTAGGGATCACGATTGCATTTAGCATATGCAACAAGCCTTTAAACCACAAGGTTACCCCCAATGGACTAGTATAGTCTAGTGAGGGTTTTTCAGAAATGATACCCACAAATATTAACATATTCATATCCGCTCAACAACAATTAACCATACAACTCCACCTAATAATCAACTTATGTGCCACTACAGTGTGATATTAAGACATGATAAGCTATTGAAGGCATAGTGGACAAGCATGAAAGAATCTATTGAGTCAAAACCACAATTCAGTTAATACAAAAGTAAAGTCCACTGTACTTGTGCATGCTAGTAGACACATCATCAGTACCCTCTGGTGTAAAGTGCAATCTTCATATTAGTTAACTGTTCACTATAATAGCCCAGTGTAACTCATAATAACACCCAACATGTACAGAAAAACTAAACTGTTTGCAGCCAAGATTCGTCAATGTTTTTTATTATTTTATTTTTTTTAATGACTGTGCAATGTCCTAATCTATTAAGCTTTCTAATCAACCCATGTAACAAGTATTGGGCCAATGACTCCCAAACCAGACGGTTTAGGGCACTACGTGTGAAGACACCCCTACGGGCTTAATAACTCAAGTTGAAAAGGTTATAAATCCGAACAAGTCATTCTCCTTATTTTTCCTTAACTGTGCAATGTCTAAGTCCTTTAAGCTTTCTAATTAACCCATGCAGCAAGTATTGGGCCAATAACTCCCAAACTAGACGGTTTTTAGGGCACTAGGTGTAGAGACACCCCCTACGGGCTTAATAACTCGAGATAAAAAAGGCTTACGAACCCAAACAAGTCAAGTTTTTTTTTTTTTTTTTGTTATAAGAATCTTGGCTACTCATTTGTTCTTTTCTGCAAACCTAGCCATTATCAATGATGTACACCAAGGATTATAATAAAGAGGTCACCGCTATGATAACTGTGTTCATGTGAATTAAGGCATACTCATGACAAGTGTACTAATACCACAAACACAAACAACTATCCTGGTGCAAATATCACATGTGAGTATTTACCCAATAAACCCTTTTTATACAAGCCCACTTTGTTCCCCAATTAACATATGCTCATATCATTACCATACTGGCACAAAGTGAACATTAAGTGAAGTGGTGCAATCAAGTGCAACAAGTACAAACATGAATGATTATTATAAATACTCTCACCCCCCCAACTGGAATACAACATTATCCTCAATGTAAGCAATTGTACATGAGATAGTAAAATGAGAGAGAGGATCTTACCAGATAGCAACAGGGCGCACATCAAGCGAGAGGCAAGGACACCCAAACACACACACACATTTTTTTTCTTTTTTCTTTTTTTTTTTGAATTGTACAGTATAAAAGGAAAAGAAAAATAAAATAAAACAAAACAAAAATAAATAAAGAAATAAAACAAAGAAAATATACAAATATCACGGATGTGGATCCGGTGGTGGTGGGAAATGCTGCTCAAATAGGGCATGCATCAGTGTCCGAGTCTCGAAACGCCTCATCATGAACCTTAGTGCCAAGCTGATCAAACCGTTGCTTCGCTCGAGTCCCCATATGCGTAGAAGTCAGTTTGCAAAGATGCAACTAACTGCCGATACCTATCAAATGCCGCCTGTGAGTAATTCTAGTAGGCCTGATAGTCGACCTAGAGATCAACCACTGATTATTGAATAGCCGTTTGATTATCCAAAAGAGCCTGATATTGCGCCCTCGTCATACGGAATAGTGTTGGTGCTGGTGCTGGTGTTGGCGTTGGTGCGGCAACGGACTCTATCGGGACATCATTAGGATTAGCCAGGGCTTCAGGGAGGAGTAGTGGAGGCGGCAGGCGAGCAGTGGTTTGGAGCCAGTGGGTTTTTCCATAAAGTATGGGCGGTGGAAGCTAAACCTCAATAGAGTCGAGTGGGTATGTCCCTTGAGCTTTAATAAGCGTAGTGATGAGGTTGGCGAAAGGGAGGGCCCATGTAGAATTGCCCCGGGTGTTGCGCACTTTGACTTTATTAAGGATTCGGCGCATCTGGTTGTAGATCAAAGTAGGGATGTCAACCCAAAACCCGAAGTCAAATCGTTGCAAGGCACGAAGGAAGTCCCATCGCCGCTCTTCCTTGTAGCCAAGAGGGATGACATACTTTTTCAGTACCACATCAAGGAAGAGAAGGCGGTGTGGTAAGTTAGCCCGCCGGATGCTAGTATAGTTGTCATCATCCTGTCGCCCCTTATAAAATTCAGTTACCAGTGCCGGGATGGTGAGCTCCCGAGTGAACACCGGGAACTGTTCTGCATTGATGGTGTCCATAGAATAGTGGAGGACCTCGACAATGGAAGCTCGTGTGACGGTTAACTCCACCCTGTCAACAAGGGACAAAAGTGCTTCCGGGGCCTCGTCACTGGTGTACATATTTTGATAAAATACTTGCACAATACGAGGATATGCTGGCTCAGTGACGGTGCAAACACCTTCAAGTTGCCGAACACTCCACGCAGTAGGTTGATGGCGTCGGAAGTATTCCACATCAAAGGATGTATCACGGGCAATTAGTTTGGTGGCCCAAGCGTCGGTTGACACATTCCTAAACTCAATGTTGGCATTGCGAGGCCATTTGGGTGCTCAGCGAGATGATGAAGACATATCTGCACAAAATAATTCAACCAACACAACCAAAAATGTGGAACCGTTATATCAGCACTCATCAAATACGGCATGTATGCACAAATTACTCAAAACCTCATTGTTATCACACCATCGATTTTTTTTTGGTTTATTTATTTATTTATTATTATTATTTTTTTAGTAAGTTATTAAATTAACTACAGAAATTAACTTACACTAAGTTAGCATGAGACAAATTTACAAAAACGCATATGAACTACCATGAATAAATAAAGAAGAAAATAAAATAAAATAACCTAAGGTAGTAGAAGAAAATAAAATAAAATAGAAATTCAGAAAATAAAAATAAAAACTAAACATTTAAACTACAATTAAATCACTCAATAAAAATAAAACTACATCGTTAACTAAACAATTGAACAAAAATAAAAGTAAAAACAATCCACTACCCAAACTAACTAACAAGAACCACTAACTAAACAATTTAAACTAAACAACTATAGTATATAAAAATAAGCTAAATTATTATCATGATTATTAATTTTTTCTGAGTTTTTTTTTTTTTTAAGGATGAACCATAGATCATGATTTGAACAAAAATGAAAACAAAACTCTACTTATCTACTCCTAAACCCACAAATCTAAACAAAAAAGAAAGTTTACCTTGAAAAAGTGGAGAAAGAATGATGATTCACCGGAAAAAATGGTGGTCGCCGGAGATTCAACGGACGGAGAGGAAATAAGGCGCCAGCGGTGAAATGGTGGTGAGGAAGGAGGGAGCGGTGAGGGTTGAAGGGTTGGTGATGGTAGAGTGTGATGAGTTGGTGCGTTTGTAGGGTTGTGAGAGAAAGAAGATGAAGAAGAAGATGAGAGGTAGAGAGAGAGAGTGGGTAAGAAAGTGAGAGTTAACAAAGAGAGTCTAGGGTTTTTGAGGAAATTTTCATTTTTTTTTTAATAATTTTTTTAAAGAAAGAAATAAAATAAAATATAAATAAATAAATAATAAATTAATTAATTAAAATTAAAATTAAAATAAAAAAATAAAATAAAAATTTACAGGTTAAAATTTATTTTTTATTTTTTTTAAAAAAATTAATTTTTTTAATATTTATTTATTTATTATTATTATTTTTAAAATAAGTAAAAAATAAATAAATAAATAAAAAGTGAATAAAGAAACTACACATTATTTTTTATTTTTTTGAAATAAGCAAATAAATAAAAATAAATAAATAAAACAAAATCTGCAGGTTTTTAATTTAATATATATATATATATTTTGAAAACAGGCCGCTCGTGCGCCTATATGGGCAGCACGAGCGCTAAATTATGAGCGCTCCAGTGGCAGAAGTGGGCTGCTCCTGCGGCCCGAAAGCAGAATGCTTTTGGGCTGGGCCGCTCGTGCGCCCGTGCCCTTCTGCTCATGCGGTTTTTTTTTTTTTTAATTAAATTGGACGGCTCGTGCGCCATTTAGGCCGCTCCTACGACTCAAAAGCAATAGCCAATTGGCTTGGGCCGCTCGTGCGGTCCATTTTGGAGGCTCCGCCCGTGCGCCCATTTGGGCTGCACGTGCGGTCTATCGCCCCATTTTTTTAAAAAAAAAAAAGAAAAAAGAAACAAGTATAACTCTTTTCTCTTTTTCTTTTTTGAAGAAACAAATACAACTCAATTTTATTTTTATTTTTTTAGATAAAAACCCAATCACCATCCAAATAAAAATCTAAACAATTTCTACCTTCAATGCACATTTTAAATAAATAAAAATAAATAAATAAATAAATAAAAATAAAACATCGAAAATATCAAAATGCGCAGCAAAAGTATAATCTTCACGCGAAAACCACAGGTACTACTTTTCTCCCTAACAGTGTGTGTAACTTTCCCTATTCTCCAACAGAGTGACATACTAGGTTGATTCGGTATCTAGAATCGAGGCGCATAAAGCTAACTCGACCTATGGGGCAGCCATACAGAGTTCAAGTTGGGGTGGTTTTAAAGCAATCTCTACACCCCTGGGTATTTAAACCAGACTCTAGTCTCGGAAATTCCAAACTTTTGCGTTCTAGGCTTTGCCATTCAAACTCTAGTTTCCACCGTCTAAGTTGGTCTCTTAGGAACTCACTACAACATAGTTAGGTGGCTATACCAGACCGTCAGATGCCATTCGAGCACGGCTAACACCAAAGAAATTACACCTTTAGAGGATTTAAAGTCTCCTAGACGCAAATAAAGCACAGCAAGAATAAAGAAAAACAAAATAGAATAGAAGGGAAAGAAAAGAGAACCAAGGCATCAATCTCTCAATCATAGTAAAAAGGGTTCATCAAAGTAATGGACTCAATCATATCCCCATTCTCAATCCCCTCTATATATGGCTTCAGTCTTTGGCCATTCACTTTGAAAGTGTGGCCATTCTTTGGATCTTGCACCTCAACGGCGCCATGAATAAATGCCTCTACAACCACAAAGGGACCATCCCATCTTGATCTAAGCTTACCCAGAAAGAGTCCCAATTTTGAGTTAAAAAGCCGCACTTTTTGGACAGGTTCAAAGGATTTTCTATTAATGTGCTTGTCATGGAATTCCTTAGTCCGAGCTTTAAAAATTTTCGAACTCTTATATGCATCATTCTGAATTTCCTCCAAGTCATTGAGTTACAATTTCCTGTTGAGCCCAGCCGCGGCCATATCGAAGTTAAACTTCTTTATGGCCCACAATGCTGCGTGCTCAAGTTTAACCGGAAGATGGCAAGCTTTGCCAAACACCGCTCTATATGGTGGCATCCTAATGGGTGTCTATAAGCAGTGCGATAGGCCCATAATGAATCAATCAAACGTTGTGACCAATCTTTCCTATTTGGCCTCACCGTTTTCTCTATTATGTGTTTTACCTCCCTATTTGAGACTTCCACTTGGCCATTAGTTTGAGGGTGGTATGGAGTGCCAATTTTATGAGTGATAGAGTATTTCTTAAATACCGACTTTAAGAACCGGTTACAAAAATGTGTACCCTGATCATTTATTATGGCTCTAAGAAACCCAAAACAACTAAAGATGTTTTCATGCAAAAATTTGATTACTACTTTATGATCGTTTGTTCTGGTAGTTATCGCCTCCACCCACTTAGACACATAATCCACTGCCAGGAGAATATACTCAAATCCAAATGACGACGGGAAAGGTCTCATAAAATCAATCCCTCAAACATCAAAGATCTCTACTACAAGAATAGGGGACATTGGCATCATGTCATGCCGAGATATTGAACCCATTTGCTGACAGCGCAAACAAGTTCTACAAAATTGATGGGCATCTTTAAAAATTATGGGCCAATAAAACCCGCTTTGTAAAATCTTAGCGGCCATTTTATGCCCACTAAAATGACCGTCACATGCAAAAGAATGACAAAATGTAAGAATGCTATGCACCTCACTCTCCGGTACACACCGTCGGATCACTTGGTCGGAGCAATATTTAAACAACTCTGGATCCTCCCAAAAATAATACCTGACCTGTAAAAAGAATCGGTCTTTGTCTTGCTTAGACCAATTTTGAGGAATTTTCCCAATGGCCAAGTAATTCACAAGATGTGCAAACCACAGGGGGCTTGCTCGTGACACCTCAAGGAGTTGTTCGTCCAGAAACGAATCATGCAAAATAAGAGGGTCACTAGTATACTCAACAAGGATTCGGGAGAGGTGATCCGCCACCGTATTCTCAGATCCTTTCTTATCTCGGATCTCTATGTCAAATTCCAGAAGCAATAAGACCTATCTAATTAACCTAGGTTTGGTCTTTTTCTTTGATAGTAAATACCGCAAAGCGGCATGATCAGTGAAGACTATGACCTTGGAAACTAGAAGATAAGACCGGAATTTATCTACGGCAAAGACCACAGCTAGCAACTCTTTCTCAGTAGTAGTATAATTCAATTGTGCATCCGAGAGAGTGCGACTAGCATAGTATATAGCATATGGTGCCCTATTGACTCTTTGACCCAACACAGCCCCAACAGCATAATCTGAGGCATCACACATGATTTCAAAGGAAAGCAACCAATCCGATGATTTCATGATTAGGGCGGTGGTAAGAGCTATTCTCAATGTTTCAAAAGCCTTCAAGCATGCCTCATCAAAAATAAAAGGCGCGTCCTTAACAAGTAAACTACACAAAGGACGTGATATTTTATTAAAGTCTTTGATGAACCTACGGTAAAAACCTGCATACCCTAGGAAAGACCTAATTTGACGCACAGAATTGGGTGGAGGAAGGCCTGCAATGAGGTCAACCTTAGCCTTGTCTACCTCTATACCTCGAGGGGACACAATGTGTCCCAACACTATACCCTCACGAACCATAAAATTGCTTTTTTCCCAACTCAAAATTAGGTTTGCCTGAGTACATCGTTCCAACACTCTAGTCAAGTTCCTACGGTATTCCTCAAAAAACGGCCCAAACACTGAAAAATCATCCATGAAAACCTCTAAGAATTTCTCCACCATATCGGAGAAAATGGCCATCATGCACCGTTGAAAAGTCGACGGTGCATTACATAGCCCAAAGGGCATGCGCCTGTAAGGAAAAGTGCCAAAAGGGCAAGTGAATGTGGTCTTTTCCTGGTCAGTGGGGTACACTGGGACTTGATTATACCCCGAGTAGCCATCAAGAAAACAATAATAGCCATGCCCCGCTAACCGTTCTAGGATCTGATCAATAAAAGGTAAGGGAAAATGATCATTCCTAGTTGTGGAATTCAATCTCCTATAATCAATGCACACTTGCCACCCAGCAGTGGTTCGTGTGGGGACTAACTCTCCTCTCTGATTCGCAACAACAGCGATGCCCGATTTCTTGGGCACCACTTGTGTGGGACTCACCCACTTGTTATCCGAGATGGGGTATATATAGCGATCCCGGTATCCCCTTTACTGTTCAGTTGTATTCCGGACTCGGTTCCGTGGAGTTGGTAGTTGTGTCTACCTTGTTGTCGTCCTTTAATTCCATTTGTTTGAATTTTAGGATGTGTTGGGTTTGTTTCGAGCAAGTGGGTTGAGCCTTGGTCTAAAATCTTGTTGCCAGGTTTTTGGTCATTCCGTTCGAGCGGGTTTTCTAGCGCTCGAGCGGATATTGCACACTCCCAGTATTTTCGAACTCTGCAAAACTTCTGCAGGGGTGATTTCTACGCTCGAGCGGGTTTCCTGCGCTCGAGCGGGTAGCGCTCGAGTGGGTTTGTTGACGCTCGAGCGGGTAGTACTTTTTTGGTATAAGTTCTGGGAGGGGGAAATCTATGCTCGAGCGGACTGGTTTTACGCTCGAGCGGATGTACTTTATTCTTGTGTCTTGGCGCTCGAATGGGACTTCTTGCGCTCGAGCGGACCTAGTTTGTTTGTTCTTGACACTCAAGCGTTGTGTTTTCTGCTCGAGTGGGAATGTCGTATAACAGAGGGCATCTGGGCATTTTTGAATCATTTTCTAAACTTCCTCTCTCTCTCTCTGACTTTCCCAAATCGTTTTTGAGAGCCTCTCTCTCTAGAAACTCCCTTCTCTCTAGGGTTTGATCTAGTTAGAGTGCTTTCTTTTCCTTCGGCCTTTGTAAAAGTTGTGTTGATCGTCGAGGGCTTCGTTTTGATCCGAAAAATTTGGAGTTTGGAGCACTTTGGTTTTGGTCTCTTCTCTCCTTTGTAGCTCCGAATTTGAGGTAGGGATTCCTACTCACTCTTATGGGTTTTGACCTAGACATTGAGTTTTTGTATAAATGGTTTAAGTTTTGGAAACTAGGGTTTCAAAGGTATATTTTTGAAAAGAGAGTTTTGATTATTTTGGACCATAAACATGTATTTGGGTTTCAAAATGAGTATGTTGATGTTGTTGGTAATATGTGGACTCTTGGAGTCAATATTGAGAATGAGGGAAATTATGCCATGTTTGGGTATATTTAGGTCATTAGTGTAATTAATGACATTTGTGGAGAAATTCTGGAATTGAATTGAATATAATGAAATTGGCTCATTATGAGATGGATTAGTGAAGTTGGGTTTATTAATCGCTCACTTTTGGAAATATGGATATTTTATCTGTTAATGCTTTTATTATCTGTTTAGAAATAATTGCTTTGGACTACCAGTGGAGGGTAGTTTTGATTGTTGTAGACAATGCATGATGATTAGGCAAACTAAAACTAATCGATTGGATGTGTCATTGAGTATGACAGTTGAAAGAATACATTAACTGTATGTATTGATCGATTATGTATATGACCTATGTGTATATACGTTGTATGTGTGGGAGGAGATAGGGGATGTACTCCACGGTTTAGGGGAAGATAGGGGATGGACCTCTAAACCGGATATTATTTGGGAGAAGATAGGGGATGGACTCCGCTGATACAGCTCATATGCTTGTCAGTTAATGTGTTGATATAGCTCATATGCTTATCTATGAAAGTGCTGATATAGCTCATATGCTTATCTGTTGAAGTGTGGATACAGCTTGTATGCTTATCTGTTGAGGTGTTGATATAGCTAGTATGTTTATCTATTGTGAAAAGGGAAATGTTTAATATGAGTCACTGTCTCATGTAAATTGTTGGCCAGGTTCTGAGCCACTGTTAGGAGTTGGGAATTTGATAAGAAATGGAAAATGAAATGAAACATGAACATAGTGGTCATGTATTGGAACTGGGTTATGAATTGATTTATGGGAATTTAACATTTATCAATTGCTAATGTCTTAGTTACTGCTCATACTGTGTTTAGCATATCTCTACTGGGCGTTGGCTCACCCTATATGGGACATTATTTTCAGGTACAGGTAGCATGCCACCTCCAAGGACATAGCTTGGATGGATATGGGAGTTGAAGACTCTTTTTGATTATTTTGTTTGTGTTACATGTATATCAAGCCAAGGGCTTATTTTGTATAGAGTTAGTACTCTTCTTTTGTGTAACCAAGTGTTGACTTGGAAAGATTTAAGCCCATAGGGCATTTGCTTTTGATGTTAACATATAATACTGTTGTAAGGACTACTCTGATGAATATAAATGGTTGATTTCTTTTATATCAATGCATGTCTAAAGTGATGGGTTTATGTATTATTTTGAGGGCGTTACAACTTGGTATTAGAGCTTACCGGGTTCGAATACTTTGGGTACGTGGGAAGTGATTAGTATCACAATGGGTTTGTCTCGCTTGTTAGAGACTTAGATGTAATGTTATATGCTTATGTGATAACATGCTTATGTGACTATTTGGGTATGAGATTTGATTTCTAGGATATTGATTGGATCCTTGGGTTTCTGTGAGTCTTGTTGGAAAGGCACTTGATCAGTGCTGTTTCTAACCGGAACTCTAGTAACGCCTCGGGACTATCATTATCCGGGAATGAAATTCATAAGTGCTTATGTGTTTATGTGCTTACGTGGAGTGAATTACAGTTGTCCATGCATTAGGACGCGAGTGTTTAGTTTCGGCACATTTATGAATGTGCTAACGTCTTCGTTACCTTTAATAGGATGTGAGGACGAGAACGAGGTGGTAGGCGAGGTAGGCCTAGGAGGCAGGAGATGCCTATACCGGAGGAGATTCCGGAACAGCAAGAGGGAGTTAATTAGGCTGATGTGGCCAAGCCAGCGGGTCAGCAGGCCATGGGTGCCTTGGCCCGAGAGATAGCAAGAGCTTTGGGTATTCTCAGAGCTGAGAATCAGGTTGCTGAGGCAGGGCCTTCTTTCTTGAAGAGGGAATTCTTCCGGTCTAACCCGGACGAGTTTGTTGGGGATCCGAAAGAGCCACTTAAGGCTGACGAGTGGTTGAAACAGATGGAGAAGACGTTCGAGATGCTTGGCATCGAGGACGGGGCTTCAAAGGTGACCTTGGCATCCTTCCAACTGAAGGGGGATGTGGGTCAATGGTGGAAGTACGAGAAGGGCAGTGTTGGTGGTGCATGGGAGGCTTTTGTAAATGCTTTCCACGAAAAGTTCTTGTCTTCAGCTACTAGGGAGAAGCTGAGGAAATAGTTTTGCCAGCTTAAACAGCAGGGTTTGTCAGTGGCTGAGTTTGAGGCTTCTTTTACCAGTCTGTCCAGGTTTGCACCTGAACTTGTGGCGTCCGAGGAACGCCGTTGCTTTGAGTTTGAGCGGAAGTTGAGGCGTGGACTCAAGCTGAGGGTTGGAGGGTCGTTTATCCGGGAGTATAGACGTTTAGTGGATGCTGCAGCTCATATGGAGCTTATGATGCAGGAGGAGGATGATGAAAAGCATAAAGGCTCCAAGAGGAGCCAAGATAGCCAGAGTGATGGCAGGAGACAGAGGGGTTTTAACCCTCAGCAGTCTTAGGGTGGTTTGGCTAGATCGACCTTTCCAGTGCCGAGTGCAGGCTTCGGGAGAGGTAATCAGGGAGGCTTGACTTGTTTTACATGTGGCCAGCTGGGTCACAAGTCTTCGGTTTGCCCGCAGAAGGGAGAAGGTCAGCGAGCTGCTTCTTCTTCGGCTAGACCTCAGGGCCAGAGTCAAGGCAGAGGCCAGCCTTTGTCTTGCTATCAGTGTGGTCAGCCTGGGCACCTGAAGAGGTTTTACCCACAGTTGAATGCCACTTCGGGAGCGTCTGGTTCTAGGCAGACGCAGAGTTATCAGCCAGTTCAGTCTGTGCAGGCCTCGAGGGCCAATCCGGGAGCTTCGTCATCCCAGTCTGTGCAGCAGTCGTTTGCTCCTAGAGGTGAGCAGGGGGATCAGGGGCCTACAGGGCGCGTGTATGCTGTTACCGCGTAGGACCTAGTACCGGCTCCATCAGTTGTGAGAGGTACCTTTCTGTTTTGCAACTCGGTTACTAGTGTATTGATTGATACGGGTGCGTCTCATTCTTTTGTATCTGCTGCATTTGCATCTGTGTTAGGGTTGGAGTTGGCACTATTAGCATCTCCTATATGTGTAGTATCACCTGTTGGGGGTGAATTGATTTTGAGGCACGGATGTAGAGGTTGTGATATAGAGGTCGCCGACCATAGGCTTCCTTTTCCCTTTGTTGTTATGCCTATGAAGGGTTTTGATGTTATTTTGGGTATGGACTGGTTATCGTCATACCGGGTTGTTATTGATTGCTATCGCCAGAGGGTCACAGTTTGTACCTTGAGCGGGGAGTGTTTCCATTTCTTGGGGGATCGGGTTGGTAGTGTGTTGCCACCGGTGTATGATCCGCGAGGGCGGAATGAGCTTAGTGGTCTACTTGTTAGCTTCTTGAGTGATGAGTGTAATGAGACCCAGATTGTGTTGCCGAGAGTGGTTTGTGAGTATTCGGATGTTTTTCCTAAGGACCTCGTTTGTTTGCCACCTCACCGAGAGATAGAGTTCTCTATTGATTTAGTGCCCGGCACGGCGCCGATTTCTATGGCACCTTATCGTTTTGCCCCAGCCGAGTTGAGTGAGTTGAAAATTCAGCTCCAGGAGTTGTTAGATAAGGGTTTTGTTCGCCCTAGTGTATCGTCGTGGAGAGCACCGGCCCTCTTTGCTAAAAAGAAAGATGGTGCCTTGAGACTGTGTATCGATTACCAAAAGTTGAATCAGGCTACGGTTAAGAATAAATACCCTATGCCCCGTATAGATCATCTGTTTGACCAATTGAAGGGTTCCCATTGTTTCTCTAAGATAGATTTGAGATCGGGTTACCACCAGTTGAGGGTCAAGGAGGAGGATATTCCGAAGACAGCATTCCGTACGCGGTATGGCCATTATGAGTTTCTGGTGATGCCATTTGGGCTTACCAATGCACCAACAGTCTTTATGGACTTGATGAACCGGATCTTCCGGGAATTCTTAGATCGATTTTTGGTCATTTTCGTGGACGACATTCTTTTCTATTCACCTTCAGAGGAGAAGCATGAGAAACACTTGAGAGTGGTGCTTGAGTTGCTTAGAGCCCATAGGCTGTATGCCAAGTTTGAGAAGTGTGAGTTCTGGCTAGGGGAAGTTAAATTCTTAGGCCATGTGGTATCCGGGGAAGGGGTGTCTGTTGATACATCCAAGGTTGAGGCAGTGCAAGACTGGGCACAGCCTAAGAGTGTTTTTGAGATCCACAGTTTTCTGGGATTAGCTGGGTATTATTGCCGGTTTATGAAGGATTTTTCTAGGCTAGCTTCGCCGTTGACTAGGTTGACGCGGAAAGGGGTCAAATTTGTATGGAGTGAGACTTGTGAAAAGTCGTTCCAAGAGTTGAAGGTTAGATTGACCACCGCTCCGGTGTTGATTATCCCGGAGAGAGGGTTGGGTTATACGGTTTATTGTGATGCCTCACGAGAGGGTTTGGGTTGTGTGTTGATGCAAGAGGGGAAAGTGGTAGCTTATGGCTCACGTCAGTTGAAAATTCACAAGAAAAATTACCCTACACATGACCTAGAGTTAGCAGCCGTGATCTTTGCCTTGAAGATTTGGAGGTACTACCTTTATGGTGAAAGGTTCGAGGTGTTCTCGGACCATAAAAGTTTGAAGTACCTGTTTACACAGAGGGACTTGAATTTGAGGCAGAGGAGGTGGATGGAGTTCATTGAGGACTATGATTTTGAGTTGCACTATCACCCGGGAAAGGCCAATGTTGTGGCCGATGCCCTTAGTAGGAAATCCATTAGTGATGTAGCTTGTATAGCCATCCGGGAATGGGAGATGTTGGGTGCACTTGGGGAGTTTGATTTGCTACTGGGCAAATCTGTTGAGGCTGCAGCCTTGTTTTCTATTGTTGCACAGCCTACACTCGTGACTCGGGTGTTGGAGGCACAGAGAGGTGATCTTTGAGGTAGAGTCTCTCCGGGAGAAGATCTCTAGTGGGAAGGTTGAGAAGGGTTTGACGGTGTATCCCGACCTGAGTGTGAGATACCGAGACCGTCTGTTTGTGCTGGAGTCTTGCCGAGAGGAAGTACTCCGAGAGTTTCACCATTCACGTCTTGCAGTGCATCCGGGAGGCACTAAGATGTATCGGGATTTAGGTCGCCAGTTCTGGTGGCGGGGAATGAAGAGAGATGTGGCAGTTTTCATGTCTAAGTGCCTTACTTGTCAGCAAGTGAAGGCCGAGCATCAGAGGCCAGCGGGTTTGTTGTAACCCCTGCCTATTGCCGAGTGGAAGTGGAAGCATGTCACTATGGACTTCGTTGTAGGTCTTCCGAGGACTCAGCGGGGTAGTGATGCTATTTGGGTGGTTGTAGACCGGTTGACTAAGTCGGTGCACTTTATCCCTATGCGCGTGAGAGATTCAGTAGATCATCTTACCGATTTGTATATCCGGGACATAGTGAGGTTGCACGGGGTCCCAGTGACGATCGTCTCAGATGGAGATCCTCGTTTTACTGCTAGGTTGTGGCAGAGTTTGCAGAGTGCCTTGGGTACTAAGTTGACCTTTAGTACGGCTTATCATCCTCAGACTGACGGGCAGTCCGAGCGTACTATTCAGATCCTTGAGGATATGCTTTGAGGTTGTGTCTTGACTTTAGTGGGACATGGGAGAGGCACTTGCCCTTAGTGGAGTTTGCCTACAACAACAGTTTTCAGTCGAGTATCGATATGGCACCGTTTGAGGCCTTGTATGGTCGACCGTGTCGATCTCCAGTTTGTTGGGCCGAGGTGGGTGATGCACCTTTGTTGGGTCCGGAGTTGGTTAGGGAGACGACGGAGAAAGTTGAGCTTATCCGTAGGAGACTTGTTACAGCCCAAAGTCGCCAAAAGAGTTATGCCGACCGTAGGAGGAGGCCTTTGGCGTTTGAGACGGGTGATCATGTTTTCTTGAAAATATCACCTAGGCGAGGTTTGATGAGATTTGGGAAGAGTGGGAAGTTATCCCCTCGGTTTATTGGTCCCTTTGAGATCCTTGAGAGGATTGGGGAAGTTGCTTATCGTTTGGCTTTGCCACCGCAGTTGTCCGGAGTACATGACATGTTTCATGTGAGTATGCTTCGGAAGTATGAGCCGGATCCGTCCCATGTGTTGGATTGGACCGATTTGGAGGTAGATGAGGATGCCTCGTATGAGGAGAGACCAATTCGGGTCTTGGATAGGCGGGATCAAGTCTTGCGAGGCAAGACCATTCCCTTGGTTAAAGTTTTGTAGAAGCATCAGGGAGTGGAGGAAGCCACTTGGGAACGTGAGTTGGAGGTCCGCGAAAAATATCCGAACTTGTTTGTTGATGTGTAACCATGCATTGGTAATATTGTAATAATATTGAACTTTAAGAACATTATATATGTCTTAAATTGTAAAACATTGTGAATGTTTTGGTAATTGGAAGCTATGTTAACATTGTATATGTTGAATGTATTATAGAAATGGAGATATATCATGACTGATGAATTTGATATAGAATTGTGAAACATGTATGTAGAAATTGTTAAATTTCAGGGAAAACATGTTGTTAAAACATATTGAGATATGTGGTGAAATGCCTCTTGAATAAAGATGGATTGACCGGTAATGGGTCGGATTGTTAAATATTATGTTGTAATATTGTTGGAAATGAAGAAAACTTGTTTTTGAAAACTTATATTTAATTTCGGGGATGAAATTCTTTAAAGGGGGAAGGTTATAGCGATCCCGGTATCCTCTTTACTGTTCAGTTGTATTTCGGACTCGGTTCTGTGGAGTTGGTAGCTGTGTCTACCTTGTTGTCGTCCTTTAATTCCATTTGTTTGAATTTTAGGATATGTTGGGTTTGTTTCGAGCAGGTGGGTTGAGCCTTGGTCTAAAATCTTGTTGCTAGGTTTTTGGTCGTTCCGCTCGAGCGGGTCTTCTAGCGCTCGAGCAGATATTGCACACTCCCAGTATTTTCGAGCTCTGCAAAACTTCTGCAGGGGTGATTTCTACGCTCGAGCGGGTTTCCTGCGCTCGAGCGGGTTTGTTGATGTTCGAGCGGGTAGTACTTTTTTGGTGTAAGTTCTAGGAGGGGGAAATCTACGCTCTAGCGGACTGGTTTTCACGCTCGAGCGGATGTACTTTATTCTTGTGTCTTGGCGCTCGAGCGGGACTTCTTGCGCTCGAGCGGACCTAGTTTGTTTGTTCTTGACGCTCGAGCGTTGTGTTTTCTGCTCGAGCGGAAATGTCGTATAACAGAGGGCAGCTGGGCATTTTTGAATCATTTTCTACACTTCCTTTCTCTCTCTTACTTTCCCAAATCGTTTTTGAGAGCCTCTCTATCTAGAAACTCCCTTCTCTCTAGGGTTTGATCTAGTTAGAGTGCTTTCCTTTCCTTCGGCCTTTGTAAAAGTTGTGTTGATCGTCGAAGGCTTCGTTTTGATCTGAAAAATTTGGAGTTTGGAGCACTTTGGTTTTGGTGTATTCTCTCCTTTGTAGCTCCGAATTTGAGGTAGGGATTCCTACTCACTCTTATGGGTTTTGACCTAGACATTGAGTTTTTGTATAAATGGTTTAAGTTTTGGAAACTAGGGTTTTAAAGGTATATTTTTGAAAAGAGAGTTTTGATTATTTTGGACCATAAACATGTATTTGGGTTTCAAAATGAGTATGTTGATGTTGTTGGTAATATGTGAACTCTTGGAGTCAATATTGAGAATGAGGGAAATTATGCCATGTTTGGGTATATTTGGGTCATTAGTGTAATTAATGACATTTGTGGAGAAATTCTAGAATTGAATTGAATATAATGAAATTGGCTCATTATGAGATGGATTAGTGAAGTTGGGTTTATTAATCGCTTACTTTTGGAAATATGGATATTTTATCTGTTAATACTTTTATTATCTGTTTAGAAATAATTGCTTTAGACTACTGGTGGAGGGTAGTTTTGATTGTTGTAGACAATGCATGATGATTAGGCAAACTAAAACTAATCGATTGGATGTGTCATTGAGTATGACAGTTGAAAGAATACATTAACTGTATGTATTGATCGATTATGTATATGACCTATGTGTATATACGTTATGTGTATGGGAGGAGATAGGGGATGTACTCCACGGTTTAGGAGAAGATAGGGGATGGACCTCTAAACCGGATGTTATTTGGGAGAAGATGGGGGATGGACTCCGCTGATACAGCTCATATGCTTGTCAGTTAATGTATTGATATAGCTCATATGCTTATCTATGGAAGTGCTGATATAGCTCATATGCTTATCTATGGAAGTGCTGATATAGCTCATATGCTTATCTGTTGAAGTGTGGATACAGCTTGTATGCTTATCTGTTGAGGTGTTGATATAGCTAGTATGCTTATCTATTGTGAAAAGGGAAATGTTTAATATGAGTCACTGTCTCATGTAAATTGTTGGCCAGGTTTTGAGCCAGTATTATGAGTTGGGAATTTGATAAGAAATGGAAAATGAAATGAAACATGAACATAGTAGTCATGTATTGGAACTGGGTTATGAATTGATTTATGGGAATTTAACATTTATCAATTGCTAATGTCTTAGTTACTGCTCATACTGTGTTTAGCATATCTCTACTGGGCATTGGCTCACCTTATATGGGACATTATTTTCAGGTACAATAACTTGGATGGATATGGGAGTTGAAGACTCTTTTTGATTATTTTGTTTGTGTTACATGTATATCAAGCCAATGGCTTATTTTGTATAGAGTTAGTACTCTTGTTTTGTGTAACCAAGTGTTGACTTGGAAAGCTTTAAGCCCATAGGGCATTTGCTTTTGATGTTAACATATAATACTGTTGTAAGGACTACTCTGATGAATATAAATCGTTGATTTCTTTTATATCAATGCATGTCTAAAGTGATGGGTTTATGTATTATTTTGAGGGCGTTACATATAGTGTTGTAATTATGGCCGTAACTTCACTTTAATGTAAACAATTATAGATATTTTTTAAATATTTTTAACAAAATTAAACAAAAATTAATTCAAACAAAATATCACTTCAATTCAAACAAAATTAAACATATATTTATTTATGTAAATATTTTTTGAATTGATATTTTTAAACAAAATTAACTGTAGATAAAAATATTAAAGTGAGGTTATAAAAACATTAAAGAAAAAATTATTAGGTACCTTTGAAGTAATGCTTTACACCAATTGTCAATTAATACATATCATGATGTCACAAAATATTAAATGTAAAAAATAAAAAAGAATAGTGATATATAAACATAAAATCAATATAAAAAAAATATTAATAATGATTTGGTTGGATTTTGATCTATCACTTTATAATAAAGAGTACATTGACATCTATCTATCTATCTATCTATCTATCTATATTATCTATACTATATATGTAACCAAATGTAGTTGTTAAGTTAAAAGACTCCAAAACTTGAATCCTAAATTCTCATAATTTTAAAGAAAAAAAATATTACATGGCACTTCCTTTCACCACCTTTCCCACTCTTCAAGCCTTCTTACTCCTTCTCCCTATATAAAATATAAAATTAAAAAATAATAAAATATTCATCCATATCTATCACCAATAATAATATTTATCTCAAAATAATAAAATATTCATCCATATCCATTACTCACAATAAAATCTATCTCATTCTCAATCTCAATTTATAAAAAAAAAAAAAGAAAAAAAAAAGAAAAAAGAAAAAAAGAAACCAAGAACTTCTACAACTTCCACACACACGTTTCTCTATTCAATTTATTCCAGTCATCTTTTATTTGCTCATAATAACTCATCTTCTCCATTGTTATATTTTTCAAGTTTGATTATCTGCAAAAATCATTACAAGGTCAGTGTAATATTATTTCTTACTTTATATGCATTTTTTCAGTGTTTGTTACTTTGAGTGTATATATATATTTTTTCAATATTTTTTAGTTCATCTACAAATTTTTTTCATTTTCTTCATTTTTATGCTCATAATATTATTTTTTACTTTATATGTACTTTTCCGGTGTTTATTACTTTTGTGTGTATATATATATATTTTTTCATTATTTTTCAGTTCATCTACACATCTTTTCATCTTCTTTATTATTACATTTTGCATGATTTGAGCTTACTTACTTTAAAATTTTTAATTTGCTTTTGTTTTTCAATTTAATTAGATTCGAAACTCATCAAATCTTGAATTTAATTTAATTTATTTTATCTCATATCTATCACACCATCACACTTATTAATGGCTTCGTGCAAACTCTCGAATTTAAGAAGATTAGCTCTGCATAAAGTTAATCTCACCTTTGCTCCTTCAAGCTCTCTCAAATGAGAGTTCTTCGGATCATCTACAACCAATATACACCCACTTAACAATACAATCACACACAACAGCTTCAAAACCTTAAACACAACTTCTCAATTTTAAAATTTAAATTTTTTTAAAAATAAAAATATATTTGGCTTAAAGTGATTGGTAAATCTAACAATATTTAATTTTAAAATTTTAAAATCTTTAAATTTTATCTAAACATGTCTAATTTAAAATTTTGATTTTTTTTTTTTTTTAGAAAGAAAAAAAAGTGGCTCAAATCTATTAGTGTTTTATCTAAATTTTGAATTATTACACGTAGCATAATATTACTGGATTTAACATTTAAATTTTAAAATTAACCAAAATATCTAACTACATGATTTGAGGAATTTCAATACTTTATTCTGAATTTTCTAATTTTTTTATTTTTATTTTTACAACATTTAAGTTGCTAAGTGTCAATTTTTTATTGGCTATCTATGATTTTATCCTAAATTATTGGTTAATGATTGACCACTATTAAATTCTTTTTGTAAGCTATAATGATAACAATTGACTACCATCAATTTCAAAATTTTCTATCATATGTATTTAAAAAATAAAAAAAAAATCATCATCAAGCATGCAATTTAAAATTTAAATATATTTTATTCTATTACAACTTTATTAAAAGTGTAAATTTATTTTGCTACTATTCAAGAAAATATATATGCCTTTGTTTTGATATAACAAAAATTAAATTATCTTCTATTCATACATAATCTCTAATAAATATCTTATCTTTTTAAAATTTTTGATTATCAGCAACTGAATTCCCACATTTCTCTCTTCTTCTTCTTTTTTTAAGGATGTTTATTTTTTTTTTTTTTATCTTTTTTCAAATTAGATTTGATATCTATCTTTTTACCTATATATCTATATCTATACTATATATAAGCAAATATAGTATCTACTCTAAAATTTTCAAAGTCTCAATACTCAATGCTCAAATAGTTGATATTCTTTTCCCTACATGTCACTCTCTCAAAATTATGTTTTAAATTTTTCTTCATCCTTATTTTTCTCCAATAAAAAACATTTTTTTCCCTCTTAATATTGTTTTTATTTTAAATTTTTAACTTTTAAAATCTTTTATTATCTAAGACTCCTTATCTCTTTTTATTTTATTTTTTATTTTGCTTAATCTTCTGTATCTTCATTTATCTTTATTTCTTATTTCTTCCTTTTTTATTTTTTTTTTTAATCTCCAATCCTATCATTATCTCCAACTTTATTTTTATTATATTGTTCATATGATCCCTTTTTTAAATATATTTTAATCTTAAATCTAATAATTATCTTCAAATTTATTCCTATCGGATAATGATCTTCAATTTCATTTCTATTTTATTTTTCAAATGCTTCATATTTTAGCTATATATTCTAACACACCCTAGAGTTTTTTAGTGTTTGCATATTGGGTATAAAGTTTTGTTCAAGCTCTGCATTTAAGATTCGAGTTGCATTCAACCATCAACAACGTCACAATTAGTTAAGCAATTGTAGGATTCTAGGGTTTGATGAATTTTATTCTTTTTGTATACCTATGTGTATATGTACTAGAGGCATTTTTTGTTATTTTCTTTAAAGCGGGCTTTGAACATTTTTACATTATTTGTAGTAGTGTTCATTTTTACATTATTTGTTTTTAAAACTATAATAATGTCCGATAGAAATATAGTTCAAGTTGCCAAATGACCTACTTGGACTAAGATAATTTTATAATCAATGTTTTAAATGACAAATTTACGAAAAAAATGAATGTATGAACTTAGCTATGAGATAGTTATCATATTCAAAATATTTCTTAGTTACAATTCCCTGTTATATTTTAAATTTATAAGAATTTTTTATTTTATTAGACAAAAATGACTATAATAAATTATTTAAATTATACATTCCCGTGCATAGCACGGGTTGCTGCTAGTGTTTTTTATTATACAAATGACACTATCACATCATTTTAAGGTAAAATTTTGCATACAAATTCTAATGAAATAATATTTTTCAACAAAAAAAAAAAATGTTTATAAGCAAAAAAAAAACAAATAATGGTCAGTAGAGAGTGGAGAGACAAATGATACATAAAATATGAAATGTAAAAACAAAAAATGGTCAGAAGTAATAAAAATAAAAAAATAAAAAATAAAAAATAAAGTATAAAAAAGTGTACTTAAAAGATGAAAGAGTCTATTTAAATAATCCAAGAGACTAAATATTAATTAATCTCTAATAGTCTTATAAAGATAGAGAAAAAATAATGAATTACATTGTTACATGAATGTAATATTTATAAGACGAGGAGGACGTGAATCACTTGGAAAATGTGTAATGTATGACGATTAGGGCTTTGGGATAGGAGAAAGAATTGGTTGGAGAAAGGGTGCACAAAAAGAATCTTCTTCATCTTTTTTTTACAATCATAAATCATGATTTTTTAAAATTATTTTTTTAAACTTAAAAATTCACAAATTTAATATTGGAAATAGCCAAATCAGTTTATTTAATTTATTTATAGGGAAACAATTTAATTATAAGGAAACAACTAAATTAGTTTTCTAAATTAATTATAATGAAACAAAATCAAACAAATAAAATAATTTAAACATATTTGAATTGATTTTTGTTTAATTAATTATTTTAAGGAATGAAAGATTTTATGTAGAGACTTTAAAAGATAGATAAATAAATTGAAAGGTTAATAAATCGTATTTTTATATTTGATTTTAAAAAATGATCATCTTTTAAGTAATGATCTTAAGAGATGAGTTTAAAAAAAAATTATTTTTTAATTCGAAAATTATGTAAGATATATGAATAATTTATTATTTTTAAATAAAAAGAATTAAAAATGACGCTAGGTTGCGCCACTCTTTCAGAGAGAGAGAGGAAACGCGTGAGGGATATGAAAACACACATGACGTGGATGCACTCGACCAAGCGGAAGGCATTGTTTTCCTCCAAAAATCATGGCCAATAAGGTGATTCCACCGAGGCTGAATAACCCACATGTTGATATATATATACACTAGTTTATGATGGACATATCCTTTCTCTCACTAGTTGATATATATATACACTAGTTTGGTCTACTGGACATATCCTTTCTCTCACTAGTTTGTGAGTTTCTCACTTTACAATTTTTTTTTCCTAGGGTTTTTGAGGATTGCGGCAGTCAGGGGTGGGGGAGGAAATTTCAGCAGCTTCCGGCCTCCTCTTCCCTTCTCTTACCCCCATTTTTCTCTTTCCTTTTCTTGTTTAATAACTTGGAAAGCTCTGTACTTCCATCATCTCCCTCTTTTATGGGGTGTTTCTTCCCTCCGCTTCAACTCCAGCCGTGGCCTCACCAGATCTGTCGCCTTCTTCCTCGCCAGATCTGCTGTAGCCGTTGCTGTTGGAAGTTGTTTGGTGTGTGGGTTTATGTTTCTCTATTTTGTATTTTTGATTTCCTTTGTGCTGTGCTCTGTTTGCTTGTATGTTTTATTGGGAGTGCATCAGTGAATGCTTCTTGGGCTTACCCACTTTGTGGTTGAGATTTATGATTTATTCCAGACATGCTTTATTATCGACTCTTATGGTCGGTTTTACTTCGCAGTACGAGCACGTGCACAAGAGGTGCGTCTGAATATTTTCTTAGATTCTCTCCTTTGTGTTTCTTGCAAAATTTTTACTTTGTATAGTGTAAGTTTTGGTTTGGATAGATTCTTGTAAGTGCCGCTTTGGCTTTCATTAATGAAATCTTCTACTGATCAAAAAAAAGGTAGGAGTTATTATTATAATATATTTAAATGGAATAGAATAAATTATTAAATATATGATAGAATTATATGGTATGATATATATTATTTTTTGATTTGTTATACACTATGTAGATTCCAATTCTATTACCATATCATTTTGGGTGAGTTTATAAGATTTTAACATTCTTCCGAATTTATAAAAAAAAATTATGTGTGTAACTTTTCTCAATACATAAATATAAAACAAATACTAAGATAATTCTCTCATTTAAAAAACCTACTAAGATAATTCACTAAACTAATAAAGAAGTAAAAGAAAATATATCCATATGCAAATGACTAATTTTATTAATACATAAATCATATTTGCATAACAAATAACTAATTTTATCAATAAGTAAATCATTAAGTAAATTAATAATTTTTAATGATATGAAAAATATTTTTCAGTTAATCATTTTGTTAATAAATAAATCATTAAGTCAATTAATAGTTTTTAATAATATGAGAAATATTTTTAAATAAACAATTTTGATAATTTATTATTGCATTAGAGAATAATTTTTTTTCCTAAGTATTATGTTAAATTAAAATTTATAACAAACGATAGTTGTAATTTCTAGTATTATAAAACTGATTTATATTTTAAACAAACTTTATGAGTGTATTTATAATTTATTAAAAAATAAAAAAATTATATTTTATAATTGACTAAAACGATTTACGTAATTATACTTAAATTGTTTCGCCAACCAACCTAAAAGGCTAAAACCGCCTCTTATGGATATATGTCAGTCATTCTGCCGACTCTAACAAGAGAAATCATCGGCCAAGCTACTGAAAAATACATTTTGACTTCAACCCCGTTTGGTAGCTCGAATTTTCCGTGGCTTGAGTGTCCCGAAATTTCAAAACGACGTCGTTTTTGCTTTTTTTTTTTTCTTTTCTTTTCTTCTCTTCATCCTTTCCGACTGAAGAGAGATGAAGAGAAGAAGACATAAGAGAAGAAAGAAGAAAAAGAAGAAAGAAGACGACATCAACACAGCATCGTCATCGTCAACACATCATCAACACAGCATCATCATCATCATCAATAACCAACAAATTATTATCAAACCCCCCCCTCCCCCCACACACACACATACAGATCTGGAAAATCAATGATATGCCAAATCAATGAAACACACACACACGGTGGCGACGGAGGCGACAGCGGCAACGTCGACGGAGGAAGATCGGCTCCCTTTCTCCCTTCCTCTCTCTTTCTTCTCTCTTTCTCCCTCCCTCACTCTATTTCGTTTCACAGATAAAAAAGGGAGAAAAAAAAAACAGATTGAACTGCTAAGGGAAGAGATAGAGAGGAGAGAGAGGCGAGAGTGAATGAGAGGGATGAGGCAAGAGAGGTGAGAGGGATGAGACGAGAGTGAGAGAGAGGTGAGAGTGCTGCTATTTGTTTGGAGAATAACTTTTTGAGCCATTCGAGCCGATATATTCGAGCTACGGACTATTTTTCTTTTGACTTCAACTCAACAAAAGGAACCCCCACGGAGAGAAATCATCAACCAAGCTACTTGACAAAAGGATACAGCAGATCCAAATTCACAACAACAACAACAACACAAAAAATAAATAAATAAATAAATCAAAAATCAAAACCATTTTGACGTCAACCAACTCAAAAATCAAAAGGACACAGCAGATCCAAATTCACAACAGCCAAAAAGAAAACAAAAAAAAAAACAAAAAAAAATCAACCAAGCTACTTAAAAATACATTTTGACGTCAACTCAACAAAAGGGCCCACTTTGTGCTCTGCTCACGTGATTCTCCGGATTCTTATTTTGGTGTAATTGAATTTATTTTTTATAAAAATTCAAAAATTTATTTGATAAAAAAAATATAAGAAAAAAAATTGAGGTTTGAGTGTTATAGCTTTGTTTGGCATATTAATTTGGAGTTAAAATAATCACAAAAAAAAAAAAAAAGGTTAAAATGTCAATAAGATTAAATGTCACATTCAAATAATAATCATTTCATTTTTTCTCTCACAAAAATTAAAAAAATTCAAAAAACCAACCCAAACAAACTTTTTTAACTCATGCTAAAATTGCACAAGAGTTAAAAAACCAACTCACTTCTCAAACAAAGGTATAATAATCTTAAATTTTTAATTTTAATATTTTTTGAGTTATTTTTAATTTAAATTATTTTTTTATTTTCGTTAAACTAAAATTGATGAAAACATAATATTTTAATCATTATACTCAATATAATTATATAAAAAATGTCTAATATTTCATTTTCTATTGAATTTAATGACTAATGTTTTTATTAGTTTTACTTAATGAAAATAGATAAATGACTTAGTTTGAAAATAAATTAAAATATTATGATTTAAATTGATAAAATAAAAAAAAAATTTACAATACTCAAATATTGGAAGATTGAATTTTTTTTTTTTTTTGACTTTTTTAATCTCTTTTTTTTTTTTTTTTTTTTTCTACTATAATAGTTTATTGCCAAACGGACCCTTAAGCTACCTCAGTCTCTAAAAAATATATGTTGTAAATTACAAATACATTTTCTGAGATTTACTTAAAACATGAAGTGCCCATCATAGTACTGAAAATTACAAATACCTCATTGTCAGAATTTATTATTAAACAAAATTAACAAAAAAAACAAAATTTCTAACTACCTTTCTATACAATAATAAAATTACTTAAATTATTAATTAAAATATATTTATGACATTGTTAAAAAATGTTAATTGAGTTGATAATTTATTAATAAAATGACTCATTTATTATGCAATTAGAAATTTAAAGGTGCAGCATGTAATTTTCATAACTACATGAGGCAATCTATATTTTAAATAAATCTTAAAGGGTGTATTTATAATTTATTTAAAAATTTAATTCTATCTCTTTTATTAAGCTGATACTGATAGCTATATACAACAAATAAGAGTTTTAAGTATCAAATTTTTTTGTTTCTAAAAGTAAAAACTCTATTGTAAAAAATATTTAGGGATCAATTCTTATCATCACGATGATAGTCGCTAAGCTAGAATCCGAAAAGTTTTTTTTAAAAAAAAAAAATTAGCAACAAAGTAATTTGGTCTCAAAAAAAATAATAAACCATTACTAAATGTCGAATTTTGTTACTAAAATTACAATGATGATATTTTTTGAAACACAAATATTTTTCCCATAAAAAAATATTTTTTTTCTAAATTTTTATTTCAAACATTTAATTTGTTGTAATATTTTAATTTTTTTTATATAAATAAATAAAATATAATATAAATTTATGCAATCAAATAATCTACTAATTGGCATTGAAATGACAATCTACGCTAATGGATCGAACGTAAATTTCAATAATACCTTATTATAATTTTAAAATGATGAGGCAGCAGACGTTTACATACGTTTGTAATGTGACATTACAATTCGGAAAATTCATCTATTTTAAGATTAAGACCAAATCATGCATTGAGAAAATTAAATTAAATTAAATTGTGTGATTACGCTCGAATCGAATTGATTTTTTTTTTTTTTTTTCTTTTTTTTTTCTTTTTTTGGGCTCAACCCTATCCATTTTAGCATCAAAGGAAAAAAGAACATAAGTATGATTATTTTCAATTTCAAATCAATGAGAAAGGCTACTACATGCATCCTTAAAAAAAACACATTGCAAAAAAATTATAACCTTTTATGATAAAAGTTATGATTTTTTTTGGTGTGTTATGCTATTTTATTGTAAAAGTTATGAATGACAAATTTATAACATATATTAAAATTACAAATAACGAAATTATGTCACTACATGATAAAAAAATGCATTTTTTTTATGGTCAGCAAAAAGTGTTAATTTTCATAGTAAAAAAAAAGTATGTTTATTGTGTAGTAAAAGTTGTGAATTTTTGTGGTGTTATGAGGTGTATAGTATATGCACCTTTTTAGAAGTGCACATAATAATATTTCCTCAAATGAATTTTTGTATACTACAAGAATAGCAGTTGAATAGCACTATAAAAATGATGTGATAATATCATTTTTTTAAGTAAAATTATATTTATAAGTGTGTTATTTTAAAATAAAAGATTCACATTAAATTATATCAGTCTATATATTTTTTTGTATGAATATTTTTTTTATATATCTATATAATAAGGCACAAAAGTTTTTAAAAATATGTTAGAGACAATTGTCCTACTAGGACATTTTAATGATCCTGATTCATTTCTATATTTAGATGGGCAACTGGGATGAAAACTTTCTCTCTTACTCTACCTGAAATTCCCGCCCAAGAGCCACAAACTTTGCAACCACCCATCCTTATCTGTCGTACCTCACCTTTCCACATTTTAAATTTCAAAAACACACCCATTCACTCCCTACAAAAAAGAGACCCGCCCTCATTGAACTCTCTTTATAAACTCTCCTCTTTTTTTTCTTTTAGTCGCACTCACAATTTTCAAATTTCAAAACACCCACGCTCATCCAACTCTGTATAAACTCTCATCTCTGTCTTCCAGTCTCACTCTCAATTTTCAAATTTCAAAACACCCATCTCCTCTATCTCTCTCTCTCTCTCTCTCTCTCTACCTTACTTCCCTCAGCCATGGTGCTGATCAAATTGATAATTGCAAGTCATCTGGTTTAGTGTATTATTGAATACCGATTTGACGATTTCTTTGTCCGAAAGCACAGGCGGCGAATCCATCAGTATGGGCACAGGAAGGGGGACATCCTAAAGCACACCTTGGAGTTTCCGACTTCCACTGTTTCTCAACCCCTTAGGTATGTGTGTATTCATTCCTAAACTTTCATCCCCGTAATTTAATCTTATATTTTCTTCATTCTGTATGTATTTAAGTTTATAGATATGTGTGTTTATACTTACTTGGTGTAATTGTGTTTGTGTTGACCAATTGTTACAAATTTGGTTATTCAATCGCCATGGTCTACTTTTAATTTTGAGTTTTGGGATGTTTTAAGCATATTTTTTTGTCAAATTATGCATGATTGGTTTTTTTGAATAAATGGGTGTTGATATTACCCAGATGGGTATGCATTAGTAATGTCAATTTGGGTTTACTTGCATTGCAGGAACTTCTTCCAGTCACTGTGATTAGTTCATCAAGCTGTGCTCAAGTGCTTTTTTACAGAGCTATCATGAGCCTTGGTGGCCCTTCTGTGGGTTCTGGTTTGTTTGTTTGTTTGTTTCTGTTCCTCTCTGCGCTGCCTAATTTGATAAAATCACCTTTTAGTTGGTTGCCAAGGAGAAACACTAAATAGAAAAGAATTGTGAATTTGAATGGTCGTATCACAAAAATAAAAAATATATATATGTAAAATAAAATTGAAAAAATATAAAATAAATAAAATAATAATAATATTATTAAAATAAACATCACTGCCACATTAGCAAGCCACATCATTTGGGCCAAGTTGAAATGAAGGTTAGACAATGGCTTAGTGTATTATTGAATACCGATTTGATGATTTCTTTGTCCGAAAGCACAGGCGGCGGATCCATCAGTTTGGGCACAGGAAGGAGAACGTCCTAAAGCACAGAGGAGGAGCAAGGAATCTCTCTCCCCCCCTACTACTATTACTCTGCATCAATCAAACCTTCTAATTTTGTTTCTCATTTTCAAATTCATGTACTTTTTTTTTTTACTTTTTTGTGTGGTGGTTGGTGAGATTGGTAGTGTTGTTGCGGAATTACGTCCATGTGATTACTGTTAATGAAGGTTAAACAATTTAAAGATCTGGGTTTGTTTTGCTTTTTTTATTTTTTTTTTCTTTCTTTTTTTCATAGAGAGACAAAGTGCAAATCTATGCATACAAGTCATGTGGCTGAGATGTTTTAGTTGTTTTCTGAATTCCTATTCAAACCTTGCTTATTAAGACTTTTTGAGATTTGAAAATTTCAAAGGGGCGGGACGAAAATACATCAGAGGCTTTTGGTGATGATAATGATGATGACGAGGCAAATGTATTTGGGATTTTTTTTGATGATGATGATTGGCTTTTGGTGAGAGAGAATGAGTGGCATCATAGGCTTTTTGGGTTGTGTGTTTCTAACCTCAAGATATGTTTGGGTTTTTTTTTTTATTCTTTTTTTGTTTTTTTTTAAGTTCTGTTTGTTATTTATTTATATAGATTTTTTTTATGTAGGGTTTGGATTTAATTTTTTAAAAAAGTTTTGGATCTGAAATAATATTTGATCTTCATAAAATGGGTTTTGATTTAAGTTTGATTTATGAAATGGATTTAATTCCTTAATGGAAAATGAGTGTTGATTTTTTATGATTTTGAAAAAGTTTTTGAAATGGGTGTTGAAAATATATTTGTTTGGTCTAATTTTTCAGAAATTATTTTTAAACTGGTTTTCATTTGTTATTACTCAACTTTTTTGTTCTCCATATTTTAGTCTTTTTTTTTTTGTACTTTTTAGATATATCAAAATTAGATGCATTTAAAAAGTAAAATACGAAAAAAATTCATTAAAAAAATTCAAATAAAAATGCACAGATTTTTGTTTGAATTTTTTTTATTATTAGAATTTTTTAATATTTTAGTTAATTTGTTTTACTTTTCAAATATATTTAGATTAGGTACATTTAAAAAGTACAAAAAAATGAGTAAAATACAAAAAAAAAAAAAAATCCAATAAAATAAATGAAAATACCTTTAAAACAATTTTTGAAAAATCAAACCAAACAATTTATTTTTGTCAAATTAATTTCTATTTTTTCAAAAAAATCAAAAAATAATTTAAAAAATCAAACCAAACCGCTGTATCATTTATTATTTTTAATATAAATTCAATAAAATTAATAATTTTTATAAAAAATATTAATTTTGATATTAAAACAATTTGAAGACATTTCATCATAAAATACTAATATTTAATTTTTTAATTTTTTAATAAAAATTTAAATAAATTTAATGAGCTGAATTTTTAATACATATAATAGCATTATAGTAGAAATTAAAATTTACTCACAAAACTTAAGAAAATTTGAAAAAGTTTTTAAAATGGATGTTGAACTAAGGGACTCATCGCCACCTCCGCTCTGTGACTGTCCACCATCATTGAAAAGAAAAATCTTAACATTATGTTTTAATAATTTTATTTTAATTTATATTTTAATCTCATTATTAATTACACCGTATCCTCAGACACGAACACTAACTAGGTATATTATATGGAACAAGGTTGTCAAAAGGACAAAGAAAAAGAAAAGGAAAAAAATTTTGAGAGAGAAAACAGCTTGAATTTGGAACAGAAAGGTGATTGGGCGTTGAAATGGAGCCAATAAGCCGACACAGGATTCCAGAAAGAGAGAGGAAACGTGTAAATTTAAACTACCCAAAAACACGTTCAACAAAAGAAATATATGTGTTTGTTGGGCATGTGACGAAATATGTGTTCCCGGCGCAAGGAGTTTTTTTCCTCCAAAAATCGTGGCCCACGTCGATGGGTAATTCCCGGCGCGAACCAAACAAGAGAAACTCCCGACTCTTAAACTACCCAAAAAACACATTTTGAGGCCAACTCAACAAAAGGGTCCACCTATAGTCACCAATGATACACAACTCTAAAAAATATCGCTCCTGCAATCCTATTTACTTGTGATTAATCCACATCAATCCCCAAAAAAATAAATAATAAATAATAAAACACAACACATGATTGGTCCATATACCATTGGGGTCATTGGGATCTCCATTCTGGGAATCTTTTTCCGTGATTCTCTATACATGTTCATATTCTCTTTTTGTATAAGTTGAACTAGCCTATCACCTATGCTATGCACGAAATAATTATAAATATTTATAAAGTAATGATTGGGACTCCCTCAAATCACCAACCCTACCACCCCACACACACGTGGCGCGTGGTGATTGGAGGAAAAAAAAAAAAGTGGCTAATCAGGTGAAGAGGGGATTAAGGGGGTGGGAAAAAAAGGGGGTCCAAGTCATTATTAATATTTATATTTGTTTTAAATTTTTTTAATATATAAATTATGTTTTTTAAGATTTTTTATAAAAATAATTTAACAATTTTATCACTAACCATAGTGTATAATAGAAGTTAAAAAGGCTATTGTAGTAACTATACACGGGCTGTATCTATAATTATTTATATGCAAAAATTTTAAATGCTGATCAAGGATTTTGACCAAATCAATAAATGCAGGCATATGGAAAGACATGTGGATTGAAAAAAATTAATAAATGCTGACCAAGGAATTTTGACCAAATCAATAAATGCTGAGTTTTTTTTTTTAAATAAAAAATTTAGAAAATTAAGATTGGGAGATTAGAACTCCCACAAGGCTTGGGGGTTAAAAACCCTATTTTCCTTAATATATATACGAGCCTATCACCCGTGCTATGCACAGGATAATTATAGATATTTATATTTGTTTTAGATTTTTTTTATATATAAATTATGTTTTTTAAGATTTTTTATAAAAATAATTTAACAATCTTATCACTAACCATAATGTATGAGAGAAGTTGAAAAGGGTACTGCAGTAACTATATACGGATTGTATCTATAATTATTTGTATGAGGAAATTTTAAATGTTGATAAGGGATTTTAACCAAATCAATAAATGCAGGCATGTGGAAAGACATGTGGATTGAAAAAAGTTAATAAATGCTGATCAGGAGATTTTGACCAAATCAATAAATGCTGAATTTTTTTTTTTTAAAATAAAAAATTTAGAAAATTTAGATTGGGATATTGGAGCTCCTACAGGCTTTGGGGGTTAAAAACTCTTTTGCTTAATATATAGTATAGATAGATAGATGTTTTTTTAAGATTTTTTATAAAAATAATTTAACAATCTTATCACTAACTTTAGTATATAGGAAAAGTTGTAAAGGGTACTGCAGTAACTATACACGGGTTGTATTTATAATTATTTGTATGAGGGAATTTTAAATGCTGATAAGGGGATGTTGACCAAATCAATAATGGTAAGCATGTGGAAAGACACGTAGATCGGAAAAAGTTAATAAATGTTAATTATGAAATTTTGACCAAATCAATAAATACTGAGCATTTTTTTTTTAAATCAAAAAATTAAGAAATTAGGATTGAGAGATTGGAGCTCTCACAAAGCTTGGGGGTTAAAACCCCCTTTTGCTTAATATATAGTATAGATATATATATATATATATATTTATTATTTATAAAAATTCAAAAATTAATTTGATAAAAAAATTATAAAAAAAAATTTAAGGTTTGAGTGTTATGGCTTTGTTTGGCATATCAATTTGGAGCTAAAATAACCATAAAAAGATAAAATAGGCTTATAGCGATCCCGGGTTTTATCCCTTATTGTACAGTGATTCGGACTTGGTCCCGTGGATGTTAGCAGTTGTTTTTATCTTGTTTACATCCTTTCATACTTCGTATTTGAGTTATAAGATGTGTTGGGCAGGTTTGTTACAAGTTGGTTGTGTTTGGGAGCCAAGTGTTGCTGCCCAGATTTTTGGACCTTCGCTCGAGCGAGAAGTTTGTCGCTCGAGCGAGCTCTTTGTTTTGGTCCTTTGCTTGAGCCAGGGTTTGGTCGCTCGAGCGAGAGTTGAGTTTTGTCTCTGGTGGGTCGAGCTAGAGTGGCTTCGCTTGAGCGAGCAATTGCGTCTGGTTTTGGACCTGAACACTGGAATTCTTCGCTCGAGCTAGCTTTTCTTCGCTCGAGCGATCTGGTTTGTTCTTCGCTCGAGCGAGCAGTCTGTCGCTTGAGCGTGCTGCTGGGTTGTTGGCTCGAGTGATACTTTCTTGGCTCGAGCAAGGGTTTTCGGTGTCTGGTCGCTCGAGCGACCAAGTCTTCGCTCGAGCGAGCGTGTTTTATATCAGCGGACAGCAGCAATTTTAAACATCACTTTTTCATTCCCTTTTCTTTTCAAACCCTAGATCCGAGACTCTCTCTCTCTAAACTTGCTCTCTCTCTAAGATTTGATCTCTCTGGAGTGTGAATCTACCCTAGGGCCTTTGTTAAAAAGATAGAGGGAGTTGAGAGCTTTGTTTTAATCTGAAAAACTTGGGAGTTGGAGCACGTTGGATTTCGGGTCTTCATCTCCATTTGGGCTCAAAGTTCGAGGTAGGGATACCCTACTCCTCTTTATGAGTTTTGTCTTTGAATTTTGACATTTTGATATGTTGGGGTTGGTTTGGTAATTTTGTGAAAGTTTGGGACTTTTGTGTAATTTTACAAAAGTTGGGGTTTTGTTAATATAAATCTATATGCATGTTTGGCATAGAAGGTAATGAGATTAATAATAATCTATTGAAGAAAATGGAACCTTAGAGTTGTTATGTTAATTATGGGAAATGTCCTAATTACATAGTTAAATTAATTGGTATAATTAATTTGGAGAAATGAAGAATTGAATTGAGAAAGTGAAATCGAAGATGTATGTAATTAAAGGGTGTAGTCGAATTTAATTATTGCTCACCTAGTTAAAATGTTGATTATATATCCATTTGATGCATTTAATTTCTGTTTAGAAATAACTGCTTTGGGCTATCAGTGGAGGATAGTCTTGATTGTTGTAGACAATGCATAATGATTAGGCAAACTAAAACTATTCAATTGAGTATGCTATTGAATATAGCCGTTGGAATAATACATTAACTTTTGTGTTGATTGACTGTGTATATGATCTATGTTTATATACATTGTGTTGTGTGGGAGAAGATAGGGGATGTACTCTGCGGTTTAGGGGAAGATCAGGAATGGACCTCTAAATCGGATTTTGTGTGACAGTGATACAACACTACAATGTGTATCAGGCTGCGAAATGGAAGTGTTTTGTTTCATTAATACAGCACTACAATGTGTATTATTTGAAACGTATGGAAGTGTTTTGTTTCATTAATACAGCAGCCTCCGTTTGGGAAGTGGGTTGGCTTTTTGACTTTTTGGCTTTTTTGGCTATTTTAGCCTGGGCTTAAAAGTTTGGTTTGGGAAGGGCTTTTTGGCTTTTTGGCTTTTTTGACTTTTTTTGTGAGAGATGAGTGTAATGATTATGGGTTGGATGTGATGTTTTGTTTTTTGTGGCTAAAAAAGCCTATTTTGTCTTTTGTGGCTAAAATAGCCAAAAAGCCTGGCTTTTTGGCTTCCCAAACGGAGGCACATGCGTATTATTTAAGATATGTGGAAGTGATTTTATATGTTATTGATACAGCACTACAATGTGTATCCATCATGATTTTAGAAAGTGATTTAAAGATGAGTTTAAACCTCATTAAGTTATTTGGCCAGGTACTGAGCCATGTTTTCAAACTCAAAGTTGAAAAAGGAATGGGAAATGAAATGTAACTTGGATTTAATGTCATGAAATCGAAATGGGATATAAGTGGTTGTATTTGTATTGACCATCTATCAACTGTTAATCTCTTAATCATTGTTCATAGTTGGTTTGGTGTATTTCTATTGGGCTGTGGCTCACCCTATATGGGATATCATTTTCAGGTACAGGTAGCATGCCACCTCCAAGGTCATAGCTTGGGAGGCTAGAGGCAGACAGACTTTTGTTGTTTTTGTTATTTTTTTGATGTAATACATGTAAATTCAAGCCAAGGGCTTAATGTGTAATTGAGTTAATACTCTTTTTTTTGTAACCAAGTGTTAACTTGGAAAGCTGTAAACCCGTAGGGCATTTGCTTTTGTTGTTAGCATGTATTACTTTTTGTAATGAACTACTCTGATGAATGGAAAGGGTTTATTTCTTATGTCAATATTGATGGGTTTAATGTTATTAGTTTGAGGGCGTTACAAGGCTAAAAAATTAATAAGATAAAATGTCACATCAAAACCATAATCATTTCATTTTTTTCTCACAAAAGTCAAAAAAATTTCAAAAAGCCCAACATGAACCAACTTTTTAACTCAGACTAAAATAGCCCAAAAATCAAAAAGCAACTGACTTCCCAAATGAATGTATAATAATCTCAAATTTTTAATTTTATTAATTTAAAAAATATTTTTTTGATTTATTTGTAATTTAAATTATTTTTTATTTTTGTTAAACTAAAATTGATGAAAACATATTATTTTAATCATTATACTCAATATAATTGTACAAAAAAATGTCTAATATTTCATTTTCTATTGAATTTAATGACTAATATTTTTATTAGTTTTACTTAATGAAAATAGATAAATGATTTAGTTTGAAAATAAATTAAAATATTAGGATTTAAATTGATAAAATTAAAAATTAAAAATTTATTTTTTTACAATACTCAATTCTTGGAAGATTGATTTTTTTTTTTTTGACTTTTTTAATAGTTATTTTTTATTTTTTTACTTTAATAATTTATTGCCAAACGCACCCTTAAGCTACCTCAATCTCTAAAAAAATATATTGTAAATTACAAATATATTTTCTGAGGTTTGCTTAAAATATGAACTATCATCCATTATACAAGTACCTCATTGTCAAAATTTATTATTTAAAATAATTAACAAAAAATAAAATAAAATTTCTAACTACTTGTTTATAAAATAATAAAATTACTCAAATTATTAATTAAAATATATTTACGACATTATTAAAAATTGTTAATTAAATTGATAATTTATTAATAAAATGACTCATATGTTATGCAATTATAAATTTAAAGGTGCAGCATGTAATTTTCATAATTATATGAGGCAATCTATATTTTAAATAAATCTCAAAGGGTGTATTTATAATTTACCCAAAAAATTAATTTTATCTCTTTTATTAAGCAGATACTGATAGCTACATACAACAAATAAGAATTTTAAGAATCAAATTTTTTTGTTTCTAAAAGTAAAAATTTTATTGCAAAAAATATTTAGAAATCAATTTTTATCATCACGATGATACTCGCTAAGTTAGGATCCGAAAAGTTTTTAAAAAAATTTAGCAACAAAGTAATTTGTTCTCAAAAAGAATAATAAATCATTACTAAATGTCTAATTGTGTTACTAAAAATACAAAGATGATATTTTTTGAAACAAAAATATTGTCCTCAAAAAATAATTTTTTTCTAAATTTTTATTTCAAACATTAATTTGTTGTAATATTTTAATTTTTTTAAATAAATAAAAAAATATAATATAAATTATGGAATCAAATAGTCTACTAATTGACATTGAAATGACAATCTAAATCATAACAAATTATTTGGTCAATACTAAAATTACAAAATATTTTTTCAAAAAATTAAAAAAAAAATTCTTAAAAAATAAAAATAAACAAAATATTTTTTGAAATTTTATATTTTTTCAAAAAAATATATATAAAACAAAAAATAATTTTAAAGAAAAAAATTTTAAAAAATTGAATTTTTTTTTTTAAATAGATTTTTGAAAAGAGTTTAGTTATGAGTTTTCAAAAAAAAAAAAAAAATTAATTGAGTTTTGAGTATTGTGTTTGGTTATCAATTTTGAAAAGAATTTTGAATTTTTTTTATTGGAATCATGATTCCAAAACTAAATCAAACACTATCTTAGTTTCTTGACTTTTTAATCAAAAAGATAACATCCAAACATGGCATGAGTTATACAATTTTTATTTTATTTTATTTTTTGTTGCTATTAATATTTTGTCCCAAGTATTATATAACAAATAGATATATAATAATTCAATTGGTAAAATTAAAACAAATAAATTTTCTAAAATTACAAAAATTATACTTTCTGTCAAGTATAATTACATTGTCAACGAAAATCGTAATTGTAGACACCCCATTTTTGACCGTCCTCAAGACTTGGACGTCACCGTTTGAACACTCGGTGATTATTCATGTTTGTGTTCGTCTCGAGTTCCCGGAGGCCTTGGCAGAGCGCCTCGTCTCAGGACCTCCTGACTCAACTGCTTCGTGTATGGTTTTGGCACCAAACACCTGTGTTTTTGCCTTGAAGGGGTAGGGAATGGCTTGTTGGCCATCCCCACACCTCACCGGCCATCCCCTACCATCATCGGCTGCATATGTGTACCACCGGCCATGGTTTCTTAAAAACAATGGCCGGTCGGCACTATGTTTAGCCGACCGGCACTTTATTATGTCGGTGACCTATTTGGTTGGTCGATGACTCTTCTGCACCCCTTGGAGCATGGTGCATGCCAGCTGTCCCAGCTGGAATGCACCCACACCACTCCCCATGCACGGGGATGACCCCTTTGCACCTTTGAACCCCCAAACCTTCTAGAAGGTTGAACCCTTTGGCCAAGCTTCTTGGAGAAGCTTGGCCAACTGTCTTAGCTTCTCCAAGAAGCCAAGACCCCTTTGCCCCTCTTGACCTTTTCTTCTTTGCTTAGCCACTAAGCTTCTTGGCTTTATTTTGCCTATATAAGCATCATATCTCTCCCTTTGTTAGGGGTTAGCCATTTTTGAACAAAAAACCAGAGCTTGTGTATCTATATATCTGCCATATATCTCCTCTCTCTAGATTTTCCCTCTCTCTCCTCTTGTGTGTGTGTTTTTAGGCCTAAAAGTGTAGTTTTACCTTACTTTTGCACTCACACACACACTATCACACCTTAGCTCAAGATTGGGAGGCTTAGAGGGTTGTTTCTTGAGCATTTGGACTGATTTTGATCAATAGAGGGTGGCTGGACCAACTGCTCTTCAAGGTTTCTTCAAGGGTGAGCACTTTACTTTAGATTCCCCATTTTTGCAACAAGTTTTTACCTGTCTTGCTTGCTGATTTAGGCTTTGTGTTTAATATGAAAAAGTCTTATATTTTTATGCTTAAGAACTTTCATTAAGGGTGTTTTGTGGTTGGGGGTCGAAATCTCCCTCTTAGGCCTTGTTTGGCCTCTTTTGGTCCCTTTTCCTTAAGTCTTGCTTATGTTGTTGTGTTGATCTCCTCACCACTGAAATCCAGTGGATTTTCAGTGGTGATGAAGGTGGTTTGAAGTCTTGTATAGGGGAGGGACACCCCTTTCCCCTTTGTTCCTCTTTGCCCCTTTGTTTTAGCCTAGAGGGCAACATGCATTTTTAGTCTTATATGCCTTCATTTCAGAGCCTCTTTGAATGTTTTGGAGCATGTTATATCTCTGTTTTTGGTCGGATTTGTAGCCCTTAGCATGCATCTTATACTTGCTTTGAAATGCTCTACTTTGCCTAGAAATGTGCCATGGGTTTAGCCTTGTATATCCTCATGTTTTAGATTGGCTTATTGAAGCTTTTGGTCATGATTTGTCACGTTTTAGGTCTGTTGGCCACTGGTTTTACCATTTTTGGCATGCTTAACGTAATTGCTTTGCATTGTGGCTTGTAAGCCTTGAGGATGTGGTCCATGTATATGCATTGGATAGGTTATTTAGATGATTTAGAATCATTTAATATGTTATTTCAGTCCCTATACCATGTTTATATATCCCCATTTATCATCTCATTCATGCTTTGAAGTGTTGTAATCTTGTGCCTTAAAGGGTGGTCATTGGCCATGCTTGCATGTTTAGGTATTTGGGTCGCCATGTCATGTGTTTTTGTGGCTTATTTTTGCATGCTACACATCTATTTTTGGTTGCTCATTCCATGCTATGAGTGGTCTTGATAGTGATGGTGTAATGCTCCATTTTGTGCCTTAGTCTTAGGCCCCATTTGGTTTGCATGTTAACATGAATAATTGTTCATTTTAGGCACTTTTGGCCACTGTTTTGGGGTGGATTGAGGTCTGCCCCTTTATGGTTTAAGCCCACTTTTGCATGTTTGTCTCATGTTCTTTGCATACTTGCTTCATTAAGTGTGGTAGCATGATAGTTCTATTACATGATTTGTCCTTGTTTGCATTGCATTTGCATCTCGTATGCTCTAGCATTTTGTATACTTAACATGATGTTGCATAGCATTTGGCATGCCTTGCATTTTAGTATCATGTTGCATTGTTAAGCCATGTTTGCATAACATGCATTGCATTACTTGGTTTGGGGTGTCAAACCAAGTGTGAGAGATGAGAGGTGTTTGTACTTTAAGTGACAAAACATGTCTCAATTCTCATGTCACTAAGGCCCTTGACTTGGACATGATAGGATCTTAGTCCTCATTTGTGTGTTGCATGCATCTTTACATTGAATTGCAATCTTGGTCCCTTAGGCCATCATGCATCAAAATGCATAATTGGTGGCCCAAGGACCAAGGGCCATGCTTCTTTGAGTCACATACATGATTAGGGGCATGGCCATGCTTACATGTGCCCAAAACTCCATGCCATACACTGTCTGCCCTTGTTGCTGTCAAAAACCAGATTCTGCAGGAATTGTTTGCCGACCGGCAGTAAAGAGTGCTGACCGGCAATGTATTGGTGGCCGACAACCTCATAAGCAGCCGACAGACATTTTTCATGGCCGATGGCCATTTCATCTAGCCGATGGTGTGAAGTAGTGTGCATAGAAGGTATTCTGGGACTTTGGCAGTCTTTGAAAAGGCAGGACAGTGAAAAACAGAGGCAACAGTGGTATGGTACGGGTTTTCCGGGCAAGACGGATCGAGCATGCATCATTCGCGCATCCCGAGGCAGGGCTGAGGCCCCCTTCTTTTTACATTTGATTTAATTTGATAATTAGAATCTTTGTAATGATTTATTCTGTATTTGGACTGTACTATTTGGGACAGTATATTCTTTTAGTCCCTCCGAGTGAGGTCGCAATTGTGTAATAAGTGTGGGTGAGTGTGTGCATGTCTTCCAACCCCACGTCTTTCTTCCTTTTTATTTACCTGCTTATAATGGTAGATTAGGGCATATTGCAAATTAGCATACCTTATGCAATACATGCGTGCATCCATGCATTTGTTTACATGCACCGGGCTCGGTACATCATACAAACTGCGTTGTATTTTCAATTCCAAATTGAATGCGTGATAGTTGTAGCATTTCACATGCCATGCTTAGGATAGCCGAGCCTGTCGAGATTGCATCTTTGCTTGTGTTGCATTAGCCACTTAACATGAACTAGGATCATGCATATGATTACTAACTAGTTTCTGTTTTTAGCTTGGAGTACTAGGTGAGTTTTTATGCTTTAGCATATCGCATGCGTGTGAATGCCGCCATAAAAGCATGATTACCATGAGGCTAGCTGCTTATGTGATATAACTGCTCGAATGCCTGTGGATGGAGGTCAAATTACCTAAATTGGGATAATGCATTAAAACTGTGAGTTTTAAGCCCACTAGTCAGTGGCAAAACCATCTTTTCTAAAAGCCCACTTGAGGGTGACAAAACCTGCATTTTAGCCTACCTGTGGGTAGCAAACCATTTTTCAAAACGAACGCATAATGTCTTGTCCCAATTTAGGTGATTTGGTCTATACTTGTTTGCTGTGCGCATAACATAGTAAAACTAGGCTAATAACCGGAATAAGAACAGATAATGTTTTCAAAATTAGATATCACGGTTAGTAGAGGCCGATCTATGATCGGGCGAGAGGGGGTGCTCATAGTTGACCTTCCCCAATCGTACCCAAGTTCCCGAGCCGAGGCAACTTTGGTGATAACGGACACGTGGCCTTTGGCACCGAGTCAGGGTTTCCTAAATTTCCCAAAATAAAATATTTAGGTGGCGACTCTGTATCTGGCAAAGCAGTCCATATTTGGCACTTCTTTCAAAAATCTGTTTTCTCAAAAACGATTTGCCGGATTTGGACTCTTTGGTTCAGATTTAGAACCGTGACAATTTGAGTCCGAACTGTAGTAGACCCGCAAAAACGAACAGAACGGGAGTCATCCTCCCGGGGCGTTCGGGGACATCTACAGTAATAATAATTCATTGTACCACTGCTTGTTAAATGATATAACAATCTTATCTTTTTTTGTCTATTCCTCTCTCCCACTCATCTTCTATCTCTCTTTATTTTTAAGGCAATGTGGCAAAAAAAAAAAAATTGAATTGAAATATTTAAATTTTTATATTTATTTCAGTAAGTTTATTAGGAAAAATATTCTCGTACTAGTAAAATTTAGTTTGCCAATTGATTGAATATACTAAATTTAGGTTGACCGTAAAATGCAAGGGTATTTTTATTTGTTTATTTTTAATTTTATGAGATGATCGAGGTACCTAAGCCATGTTAGATTTATTTCAATCAACACAAATTGAGGAGTCACTTGACCAATTTGTTTATGTAAATATTTTTTAAATTGGTAAACATACATCATAAGTAATTTTTTTTCATAATAAAATATACATATTTATGCATATTTAATATATTTGAAAAAATAGATTAAATGTAATATTTTTTTTTATAGTTTTGTAATTATGGCCGTAACTTCACTTTAATCTAAACAATTGTAGATATTTTTATAATATTTTTAACAAAATTAAACAAAAATTAATTCAAACAAAATATCACTTCAATTCAAACAAAATTAAACATATATTTGTTTATGTAAATATTTTTTGAATTGATATTTTTAAACAAAATCAACTGCAAATAAAAATATTAAAGTGAAGTTATAAAAATATTAAAGAAAAAATTATTAAGTATTTTTGAAGTAATGCTTTACATCAATTGTCAATTAATACATATCATGATATTACAAAAATATTAAATGAAAAAAATAAAAAAAAGAATAGTGATATAAAAACATAAAATCAATATAAAAAAAACTATTAATAATGATTTGGTTAGATTTTGACCTATCACTTTGTAATTGAGAGTCCATTGGCATGTTCTTTATTATACAAATGACACTATCACATCAGTTTAGAGTAAAATTTTGCATACAAATTCTAGTGAAATAATATTTTTCAACAAAAAAAATGGTTATAAGCAAAAAAATACAAAAACAAATAATGGTTAGTAGAAAGTAGAGAGACAAATGATACATAAAATATGAAATGCAAAAACAAAAAATGGTCAGAAGTTCAAAAAAAAAAAGAAAAAAAAAGAAAAAGAAAAAAGTGTACTTAAAAGATGAAAGAGTCTACTTAAATAATGCAAGAGACTAAATATTAACTAACCTCTAATTGTCTCATAAAGATAGAGAAAAAAAAAATGAATTGCATCGTTACATGAATGTAATATTTATAGGACGAAGAAGACATGAATCACTTGGAGAAAGTGTAATGTATGACGATTAGGGTTTGGGGGTAAGAGAAAGAATTGGTTAGAAAAAGAGAGCACATAAAGGATCTTCTTCATCTTTTATTTTTTAAATCATAAATCATGATTTTTTTAATTATTTTTTAAACTTAAAAATTCACAAATTTAGTATGGAAAACAGCCAAATCAGTTAATTTAATTTATTTACTAGCCTATCACCTGTGCTATGCACGTGATAATTATAGATATTTATATTTGTTTTAGATTTTTTTAATATATAAATTATGTTTTTAAAGATTTTTTATAAAAATAATTTAACAATCTTATTACTAACCATAGTGTATAAGAGAAGTTGAAAAGGGTACTGCAGTAACTATACACGGGTTGTATATATAATTATTTGCATGAGGGGATTTTAAATACTAATCAGGGAATTTTGACCAAATCAATAAATGCAAGCATGTGGAAAGACAAGTGGATTGAAAAAAGTTAATAAATACTAATCAGAGGATTTTAACCAAATCAATAAACACTGAGATTTTTTTATTTTCAATAAAAAATTTAGAAAATTCAGATTGGGATATTAAAACTCTCACGAGGCTTGGGGGTTAGAAACCCTTTTTTCCTTAATATATACTAGCATATCACCTGTGCTATGCACGAATTGTGTTTACAATTATCTATATATGTGAATTGTAATTTTTAATTTTTTTTTAAAATGTCTTCTTTTTTTCCTTTTTTATATTATATTAAAATTTAATATTTTGATAATAATCATATGTATATATGTGAATTGTGATTTTTAATTTTTTTTAAATGTATTCTTTTTTTTTCTTTTTTTATATTATATTAAAATTTAATATTTTGATAATAATCATATGTGTTGGATTTTTCAAGGAATTAAATGTCTTTTTTTTTATTATATTGTATTAAAGTTTAATATTTTGATAATAATCATATGTGTTGGACTTTTCAAGAAATTTTTTTTATACTTGTTCTTAATGCATTAAAGTGTTATTATGAGGGATAATAATCATATATGTTGGGACTTTTCAATAAATTTATACGTGTTGGATTTCAAAGAATTTTTTTTATACTTGTTCTTAATGCATTAAAGTGTTATTATGGAGGTAAGACTTGGGAGTTGGGAGAAGTTAATAAATGCTAAGATTTTTATTATTATTATTTTAAATCAAAAAATCAGAAAATTTAGATTGGGAGATTGGAACTCCCACAAGTCTTGAGGTTAAAAACCTCCTTTTGCTTATAGTATAGATAGATAGATAGATATAGATAGATAAGGAAACAATTTAATTATAGAGAAACAACTAAATCAGTTTTCCAAATTAATTAGTATAATGAAACAAAATCAAACAAAATAATTTAAACATATTTGAATTGATTTTTGTTTAATTAATTATTTTAAGGAATAAAAGATTTTATGTAGAAATTTTAAACGATAGATAAATAAATTAGAAGGTGAACAAATCGAATTTTTATATTTGATTTTAGAAAATAATCATATTTTAAACAATGATCTTAAGAAATGAGTTTAAAAATTTTTATTTTTTAATTCGAAAATTATATAAGACATATGAATAATTTATTATTTTTAAAATAAAAAGAGTAAAAAAATGACGTTAGGCGTAGCATGCGAAGGTTTTTCGGTGAATCTTACACTAGCCCCCACTCTTCCACAGAGAGAGAGGAAACGTGCGAGGGACATGTAGATGCAATTGACGAAGTGGAAGGAATGTTTTTCCTCCAAAAATCATGGCCCACGTCGAAGGGTAATAAGGTAATTCCAGCGAGGCCGAATAGAAACAAACAATACGAAAACGGGAGCTTCTATTTACACACCCAAAATACCCTTTCTACACATCTTCCCTCACACACTGTTTACACACTCCTTCATTAAGTGTGTGTAGAGAGGGGGTTTGGTGTGTGTGAATAGAAGCCCCCTACGAAAACAGGAGCTTTTATTTGCACATTTCCATTTTTCTCTTTGTACACACTTAATACAAATTATTTTTATTATAATTTTATTTTTAAGTGAAATTACTATTATGGACATCAAATAAACACATTCGGAAGTTGAATGTCGAAAAAATGATAAAAATTCAGAATTTTACTTCCGAACCAATTATTTAATTTTTGAATACTACTTCCGAACTAATTATTTATTGAAAAAAATGTGTATATAGTGTAATAGGTGTGTGCAAATAGAAGCTCCCTACGAAAACCGACATATATCAGTCCTGATACCGACCCCAGTAAGAGAAATCATCGACTAAAAGTGGTGTTTTGAGAAATTAAGAAAAATTTTGTTTTTTTTTTTGTTTTTTTTAAAATTTATTTTCTCTTTTTATAAATAAAAAATATGAAAGATAATATGATCTAAAATAAATTAAAAAAATTCAAAAATTAACTTTTTAATTACTTTCCAAAACACCCCTAACTATCGGAAAAACGCATTTTGACGCCAAATACGCATTTTTGACGCCAAATCAACAAAAGGACCCCACCTTTGTGTTCTATTCACATGATTCTCTATTCATGTTCAGATTTTTTTTTTTTTGGGTTTAGTTGAATTCATTTTTTATAAAAATTCAAAAATTAATTTGATAAAAAAAATTGTAAGCAAAAATTTAAGATTTGAGCGTTATGGCTTTGCTTGGCATATTAATTTCGAGCTAAAATAATCATAAAAATATAAAATAAATTAAAAAGTCAATAAGACAAAATATTACATCTAAATCATAATCATTTTATTTTTTTTTCACAAAAATCAAAAAATTCAAAAAGCCCAATCCAAACAAATTTTTTAACCTAGGTTAAAATAGTCAAAAAATCAAAAAATAACTCATTTTCCAAATGAAAGTATAATAATCTTATATTTTTAATTTTATTAATTTAAATAATATTTTTTATAATTTTTTAATTTAAATTATTTTTTTTTTTCAGTAAACTAAAATTGATGAAAACATATTATTTTAATCATTATACTTGTACAAAAAATGTCTAATATTTCATTTTCTATTGAATTTAATGACTAATATTTTTATTAGTTTTATTTAATGAAAATAGATAAATGATTTAGTTTAAAAACAAATTAAAATATTAAGATTTAATTTGATAAAATTAAAAATTAAAAATTTATTTTTTTACAATACTCAAATCTTGGAAGATTGATTTTTTTTTTTGACTTTTTTAATCTCTTTTTTTTTATTTATTTTTTATTTTTTTACTATAATAGTCTATTGCCAAACGAGCCCTTAAGCTACCTCAGTTTCTAAAAAAATATATTGTAAATTGCAAATACATTTTCTAAGGTTTGCTTAAAATATAAAGTGCCCATTATAGTACTGAAAATTACAAGTACTTCATTGTCAGAATTTATTATTTAACAAAATTAACAAAAAAAAATAAAATTTTTAATTACTCTTCTATATAATAATAAAATTACTCAAATTATTAATTAAAATATATTTAAGACATTATTAAAAATTGTTAATTGAGTAGATAATTTATTAATAAAATGACTCATCTGTTATGCAATTAGAAATTTAAAGGTGCGACATGTAATTTTCATAACTACATGAGGCAATCTATATTTTAAATAAATCTTAAAGGATGTATTTATGATTTACTCAAAAATTCAATTTTATCTCTTTTATTAAGCTGATATTGATAGCTATATACAACAAATAAGAGTTTTAAGAATCAATTTTTTTTGTTTCTAAAAGTAAAAATTTTATTGTAAAAAATATTTAGGAATCAATTCTTATCATCACGATAATAGTCTTTTTAAATTTTTATTTCAAACATTTAATTTGTTGTAATATTTTAATTTTTTTAAATAAATAAAAAAAGATAGTATAAATTATGCAATCAAATAGCGTACTAATTGACATTGAAATGACAATCTATACAAATGAGTAGAGCTGATCGTGTTCAATAATATCTCTTTAGAATAATGTTTTAGAGCACTAAATTGAGAGCTCTAGAACATCACTAATGATGTGGCATAGTGGCCCCCACCAAAGTAATGTGATGTTTTGGCTTGAGTTTTTTTTTTTTTTTTTTTAAGCTCATTAGAACTATTAGTGGTCCAAAAATTAGTGGGATGAATCACCAATCTATCTCATTAATATTATAATGTTAAAATGATGAGTCAGTAGCCGTTACAAAAAATCTTGCAACATTAGTCCCTATATTAACCGCAACATTAGAATTAGTTAATTTCCGAGGCACCCAACAAGAAAAACATTAAAATTAGGTGGGTCCCTCGCTTCGCCCATGCTCCATATAAAATCGGAAAAAAGACTTAGCCCCCTTTTCTCTCACCTCTCTCTGCCAGAATTTTTTTTTATTTTTTTGTTTCCCTATCTTTTCAATCACCACCCGCCAAATTAATTTGTCCTCGTTGGTCAGAATATATATATATATATATATTTTTTCCTCCTCCACGCAACAGAAGTGAAATGACAGTAGGGTGGGGTGACCCCCAATGGGGTCTCCATCATTGGCGATATTAAAATTAGGTGGGTCCCTCGCATGTGTCCATATAACCCCCCCTTCCCCCTCTATACTCACTATAGAAAACCGAAGCTCTCTTGTCTCTCTGTATCTCTCTCTCTCTACAGAATAGAAGCTCGTATAGAGCTCATCTCTCTGTATCTCTTCTCTCTCTCTATACAGAATAGAAGTTCGTCTCGAGCTTATCTCTCTGTATCTCTTTCTCTATACAGAATAGAAGCTCATTTCTCGAGCTCATTTCTCTATATATGTATCCCTCTCTCTCTCTCTCTCTCGCTATACACAGAATAGAAACATAAAGAGTGCTTATATATATATACACATATATGACGTTCAAGATGAAGACGATTGAGGTGAAGACGCCGCAAAAGATGGCAAATTTAACAACAGGAAATAACAAAGTTGAGCGCCGCATGTTTACGACTGTTTCCAAGTGTTTGAAGCTCATAAGCTCATACTTAATCAATTCCCTTCCCCGCAACAAAAAAACAACTAAGAAGATTGTTTAACCATCGTTTGTGTTGCTGCGTTTTTCACATAACCGAAGATCATTCCTCATCCGTAGATCCCAGCGACTCGCCGACGCCGACGTACAGCGGCTACGGCGACATCTACATTGCTAGACTCTCCATCCCTCGCTTCATCATTACACACCATCATCAAACCCAGCGTCGACGCTGGCATACATCGATAGTTGTTTTGTGACTTTGCTCTCTGTGTATTTGGAATTCATGTTCATGTGTTGCAAATTTCTCTAGTAATCCTTGTTTTCCATCCCTTTATTTTAATACTAATATATATGTTGTTATTAGATTGTTCAGAATTTGATTACGAACCCGGGCCAACCCGGCCGGTCGAGCCGGAAACCGGCCTTGTGCCGGTCCGGAAAACCCTCTAAACCCGGACTAGAAGCAAAACGGGTAAAATACCCGCCGACCCGGGATGGGTTTTGAGAACCGGCCGGTTCTGTTGAATATATATATAGCCTCCAAAAACCCCCAATCTTACGACTAACAGAAGGGTTTCGGCTCTCGGTCGCCGAACTCAAACTCTCACTCTCACTTCTTCTCACTCTCTCTCTCTCTCTCTCTGCATTTCAGGTACTCTTTTTCTTCTGCAACTACTTTCTCTGTTGTTGTTTACTGCTTTGGATTTGTTTTTCAAAAGTTTTCCTTTGTCGGTTGATTGGAATGGGGTTTTTTTAGCTTATCGTTTTTGGGTTTCTCTAGATTTTCGTTTTGAGGTAATTTAGTTTCACTGAATTTCAATGGAAAATGAACTTGGTGGCCATTTGAACTCATTCTTGAAAATGGAAATGTTCTTTTTTTGCTGTTCTACGATTCTGAATGTTGTAATCTCTCTCTTTCCTTTTTTTGATTTTATACTAGACATGAACTTGACGGTTTAGTCTTTTGATATATATATATAGGGTTCTGTTATGGTGTGCAACTTACGCCTTACACTTACGTCTTTTCTGTTTGCAGTTGTGCAACCTTGAGGGTTGCACACCTAAGAAAAGTCCATATATATATATATAAAGATAATATTATGTGCATGTTTAATTTTGCTCTGGTTTCCGGATTGTGATTTAAATTTGATTGTTTATTGTTGTTTGTATGCATGTGCATGTTTAATTTTGCTTACTGTTGGTATGTATATATATAGTATGAATTGAATTTTTGCTCTATTATATTTATATTATTAAATATATTTATGATGTAATTATGACGTCACGGTTCGATTACTTTGACTTGGTGGTTGAACCGGTGACCCATTCACCCGGTCTTTTTTTCGGTTCGCTCACTGGTCTGGTTTTCAAAACGTTAAATTTTCACAATGTTTTAAGTATTTTTTTTAGAAATTGTTCTTCACTATTTGGAAATATGTATTCCTATAACAAAATTGAGAGGTGGGGCTACTGTGAGAGACGATGAAAGGTGGTCAGCGCTTCCGTGAGAACGAAACTGTATGTCGCCTGGGCTGCTGGGTGTTGTGGTTGCGTTGGGCAGAGATGATTGAGGATGAGAGGGAAAAGGAGAGGGAGAGGAGAGGGAGATGAGAGGCAGAGACGATGAGAGAGAAGAAGAGAGGGGTTAGGGCCAAAATGCATCTCTCCTTTGTTATAGTTAGGCTTGTTAACAGGTCAGATTCGTTGGAATCCAATCCGGTCTGATTAACCATTAATCCAAATTAGAATCCGATTATTAAAAATCAGCGCGATCCGATCCGTTTTAAACAGATATTCAATCCGTACACTTCGATCCGATTCGTGTTTGCTTTTTTTTTTTTTTTTTTCCTTCCTCTGTGGTTAGCCAGTCATATAAAGTCAATAAAATACCAATTATAAAAATAAAAAAAAAATGTTCGTAACATCAAATTTTAATTGATTTATACCCACATTTCACCAAAAAACAAAATAAACCAATTAATGACAAATTATCCACAAGCTACTCCTAAGTGAATTGTTTTAGACTTTCTTTGAATGCATTTAACGGACTCCTCCATCTCTTTCTCCATCAACACCATTGTGAAGTCCTGCACAATTGAAATAGTGGAGTATTTTGGGAAGTGGGTTCTCTGACAAAAAAAAGTCAAAAAGTCAAAAAAAGCTAAAAAGTCAACTTTTAACCATCTTCTCAAAACACCCCAGTAAATAGTTCAATTGAACTTAGGTTCAAGGACAAAACAAAAACAAATCCTTGTAATTCCAATGAGATGACAGTAAAAAAAGAAAAAAGAAAAAAAAAAGTGTAGATAACTTCTATCACAATGCAAATGACATACCAAGTGATTCAATTCAGCTATTTTGCTCAATTCCACTCATATAAATATTTGCATACACAGTGTAGATATCTAAACTTTTTTTGGAAAGAAAAAGAACTCTCTAAATTCTTTTGGTGGGTAAGCAATGAAAAGCATAACCAAACTATGTAACTATCATATGCACAACAATCATTGTCAATACAAGTATGATGATTGTTGAACACCATAAACTACAGTTAAAATAGCAAGAGCAGAACAAACTTAATAATTTTTTGGGAAAAGAAAAATCTTTATTTAGGAAGCAAAAAGGAAGCCCAGAAGAGAGAAGAAATATATTGACCTATATGTGACAAGGTTATAGCCTACAGAACACATAATTACTCTCCAACTTAAGATAACTTCTCCTATCACAATGAAAATGACAAACCAAGCGATTCGATTGAACCCATCTACTAATGTGAGCGTTCTTCTACATCTACAATTTCAAAATAATGAGACATTAAGATATTTATAGAACTACACTAAAGAACATCTAATTATTTAAAAATTTCAATATTTCACTTACTTCTATTCTTGGGTGATTCAATCCAATCATTGCAAGTAATCAAGGCCTCCACAATATCTGGAACTAATGAAGCACGTGTCTCATCAATCACCCTACCTCCTACACTAAACACCGCCTCTGATGCAACAGTAGTAGCTGGAACACTTAAAACATCACGAGCCATCCTTGCCAAAGTTATAAATTTTGCTTTATTCACTTCCACTAATGTAGAATATTGAAACTCTCATTACTTAGAAACACCAACTCCTCCAAGTATTGCTCCACCTCTGATTTTTGATAGGTGTAAATGTTATATGATGATACACCCAACCTATAAGAGTTCCAAAACTATTGAGCTTGAATTCATCCCACTTATATGATAAAAACAAATACTCACATTACATTCAATATTGACTTTGAAAAAGAGCATATGTGGTGGGAAGAAATTATCATATCTAGAATTGAATGAAACAAATTTTTTTTTTAAGATAATAGACCAAATAATCTTGAAATGACATTTTTCATTGTTTACAAAATTGTCAAATATCACGCCCTCTCCCTCATTCAAACACTATCTTCTAATCTTCTACAGATGCTAAAGTTAAACAGACTCAAAAGAGGATTGTATCTGAAAAATCACCTAATATAAAAAGAAATAAAATGCATTTAGTTATAAAAAATAAATAAATAAACCCAGATATCATATCAGTGAGATGGGTAGTTTTGACATTCAAAATGAGTTCAATCTTCATACACTATTAACATTTGGATCTACAGACACTATAAGCTTCATGACAGATTTAAAACCTACTATTAACACAAACCCAAATTGTCAAAACCAAACTAGAACTTTCCTAGAAAAAAAAAATGTGATTTCAACAGAAGCAAAAACAGAAGAGGAAAAAAAAGAAAGAACATAAGTAGAAAAAGGCATACAACATGAAATATGACGAATTTTGAGAAGAGAATCTAAAATCCATGCTCTTACCTGAAGATCTTGTGTGTGAAAAGTACAAAGTCTGATGAATTTTTACTACCCATCAAATAACAAATATATAGAGTCTCAAAAACATCCTGTAAGCCTTTCCTGCAGTGCCCCAAAACGACGTCGTTTTGGGGCAAAACTTTAAAAAAAAAACTACACCAGCAGCAGCAGCAGCAGATAAAACATAACCGAAACAAAAGCCCCATCGTTGGCCACCTCCCCCACCAACTCCGGCGACCCCCATTCCCTCCGACGAAGAATGTTTCATAATTGACTAAGAATGTTTGCATATTTATGAAAAAACCTTCAATCAAATTAGTACACCATTAGTAAATTATACAAAATAAAATGGCAAAATAGGAAATTCAAAAACAAGCCAAGGGGAAATGAGGCAATCCAAGACAAACATTCTCAATCAAAGCAACCAAAATTTATTACATAACTAGTGAGATGGCTGCGGGCAAGGCGCGCTATCTCATGCACATTGTTGGTGCTCATTATTAATATATATAATAATAAAAAAAAACCATAATTAAAGAAATAAGTAACACAACTCTATTAAAATTATTTTTTCATAATTGTTGTTATTATTACTAATTTCTTAGTTGAATTCTTGACACAAGGTGAAAAAATATTAATGCATATAGAGGAAAATGTTGAATTGTAGCAAATCATAGACATAAATCTAATATGAGAGTTAAACATAAACCAAACAAACAACAATAAACAACAAACCAAAATACAACTTATAACAACAGCAGCAGCCGCCCTTTGAGCCATACGAAAAACCACCTGAGAAGCCATACAAAAAACCACCTAAGCAGCCATAGTTCCAAATTTGCTTCAATTCAAGTAGAGCAGCCATTGTATGCATCAGCAAATCACCCAATACAACATCATATAGCAATAAAAATTGTAATAGCCAAGTAAAGCAACCTTATGCCTGAGACTTCTATCACCAGTAAAAGCCAACCCTCAAGAAGCTGCTCTAATCAGAAGCATTCCCCTGCGTTTCCCCTACATTTATCAATCCAAAGTGCTACAATTGCTCATAGCAACAGTGAAAGGCTATACCCAAACACAAGCCACCTTCAAAATTTTCAATCCAAATAGATCAGTCATCAGCTGCACCAGCATAAGATGACCCTCCCAGCATCAAAACAAAGCAAAATAATCTCCCTTTTGTAGCAAAGAACTACAGAAGCAAAAAATGTATGGCAGCCATATGACAAGTAGTATAACCCATGCTTCAAACAAGCAACATTAGTATTAAAAAAAATAAAAAACCTATTTAGCATATCCCCTCCATGAGGGGAAAAATTAAGAAAATAACAATACAAGGAAAAATTTCAACAAATAGATAGATAGAAATCAATATGTTATAATTTCCGATCTATTTATCATTGTCTGAGTTTTCTGGGCAACCAAATAGGATATGATCATGAAGGAACACCTAATTCTTGAATTCTTCTAGTTGGTCAAAAACTCATAAGTTTTTTGGGCAACCAAATAGGATATGATTATGAAGTAACACCTAAATTAAATGCTATTCAAGCCAAAATCACTACAAGTTTGTGTGATAAAGTTTTCTAAAGTACATGAATGAATCAAATTTTAGCATTTTTGCATAAAATTTACAATCTTGTTTCACTTGAAGATGAATAGTAGTTGCCGCAAATGGCAATAACTATGTATCCAACCATGAAGAATAATAATAATAATAATAGCAAATTTTGGATAGGCAGCCCTTAATTATGAATGGAAAGAAAAATGATTAGATATAGAAAGAAGGTAGAAAAATATAGTAGGCTTTAACAGATATCTTCTCATTTGAAGCATAGAAATGCGTTTATTTTACTTCCAAATTATGCTTTCTATTAGTTGGATCATTAATTAAGTTCTTTTTTCCTTTACCAAACCAAGTCAAGAATTGTCAAATTCAAGAGAGAGAGAGAGAGAGAGCTATCCTCAAATAGAGATTCCAGTTGCAATGTTTAGTAATTACTCCTAAGCATAGGACAAAACAAAACAATACACCAACGAAAGGAATAACACGAGTGTTATCCAACTGAATAGAAATTTGTCTCACATGAAACCAAAGAGAAAAGGATTCTTAATTGATTTTGAATATCATGACATAACCAAATGATAGCTAAAAAATCTGTAAAATATCTCAACTTAATTTTTTTTTTTGGTTGCAAATGAAACCAAATGATAGCTAAAAAACCTGTGAAAAGTGGCAACTTAATCTAACTTTAAGAATTCCTCTATGTCAATTTTTTGATCAAAATAGCACCATGTGTTCTAGATACCTTACCAGCACCATAAAATCAATGAAAATATAGAAATATTATGATATAGGAATTAATCAATACCATAGATATATGCTTCAATTCATTCAAAAGAATGAAGGCAACAAAAGAAATTATAAAACTTATTGCAAACTCACATCACAAAGAAATATGAAAACACTAAATATGAAACAAACCATTGACCAAGCTCCAATGGCTATGTGTAGTTTTCCTCACATTTTTATTTAACCCTCCATATCGGCCCAAGGCATTGGCCCCCAATCAAATTAAAACATGATTCGTGCTATTGTAGTATAATTCTCTTTTATAATTGAAACTCAAACAAAAGTCATTACCAAAACCAAAAAAAAAAAATGAAAAGAAAAGATTGGATTCACACCACTGATTTATATTTCAATTCAATCAATGGAATAAAAATCAGTAATAATAAATTTTTGAAAGAAAGTATGATAACTTTTTGCAAACCCATTTCACAAAAGACACATAATGAGGCAAAGAAAACCATTGGCCAAGATTACAAGCTACAGAGTTTTTCCATAGGCACAACTCAACATTATTCAACCTAAGAGTCAAATAAAAAAAATTATGATTTGTATAACCCTAACTTTGTTACCTCTCATAGAATTTCCATTTGCGTCACCAAGGTGTGCTCCATCCTCGAAGCAGTTGCCGATCTCAACTCCAGTTCGAGCAATCTAGTTGGGAAGAAGAGATTAGAGAGCAAGGACCCCTTTTTAAATTCCATTCGTAAAAAAATGGGGAAAAAAGAAGAAGATGAGAAAGGAAGAGTTGCAAAAATTGAAAGTTCTATACTTGATTATTCTTCCCAAAATCGGCGAAAAACTGATCTGAGTTCAAACGCATAGCCATTCCAATTGATAATGAGTGACAGATGAGAGAAAGAAGAGATGACACGAGGGATTAGGATCCTTTCCAGCCATCCTTGGTCCAGCACTGTCCAGCAGTATGAATAGGATGAGGACACGTTGGGCAGACCAAATCCAGCAATGAACAAGAGTCCACGTCGGTGGAGGAGGCAAGGAATGTGCAGAGTGATCCCAAAATTTCCAATCCTCCATAGCGTCCGAAGGGGAAAATAGAGCTGCAGCGGTAGAGAGAGATCCTGCGCCGGCTGGCTTACACTCAATAGCGTATTTATGAGGAAAATCGAAGGTGAACTTTGTGGGTAAGAGCTCCATCAAAAGTGTTCTTCTGCTTAACTGAACCGAACCTAGCAGTGGAGAAAAGCTGAGCATAGAAGAGCTTGCTTCAAATCTCTCTATTTATAAAGAGCAGCTTCAACTGGGATTTTTTTGATGATGGTGGAGAAGAAAGCTCTCTTCTTTTCACATTTTGTTAGGGTGTAACGACTGGAGTGTATGATTAGCTGCTGTATGGAAGAAAAGTATTGATCTATGATGTTGGTTATATATATATATGACACTTCATGATTTGAGAATTCTGTTCATGATTTGAAGAGGGCAATTTACCTCTCAATGAACACTAAGTAGATGTGGAGAGCCAAATAAAAATGGATATTTTACCTCTTCTAATGCGGAGCTCCTTAGAAGAGAAGAAAATCAGTTGCACTAGCAAAAATGCCTCAATATGATCTTTTGTCTCTTCCCTTACAGATGCTCTCATACTCCTATAAAGGTATAGAGGAAATCGAGAAGTTATTTAATGGTTTTGGGGAGTATTGTAATTGGTAGTGGAAGTGAGACTCCCGATTTGGTATTAGGTGATGAGAAAAGAGTAGGGAGCTATGTCAATTTGGTGTTGGGTGATTGTGATTGGTGGAGGGAGTGAGGTCAACTATTTCGTCTCAAGAAGTTATTTAGTGGTTATGGAGAGTATTGTGATTGGTGGAAAATTATATAATAATCCCGGTGTATCACGTGGCCATACTCTCTCACCAATCATCATTCATTATATCCTCTCATATTTTTCAATCACCCAATATAAATAATTAATACTCTATTTTCTCTACCAATCATACTATCATGGAACACTATGCTACCGTACTCCTAGACTACCGAATATCACGATTTGGTACAACCATGATTTGGGTGATGTAAGAATAGTAGGGAGCGTAATTCGCTAATCATATGATTAAAAATGATGTCATTGTATATTTTATTTTTTGTTTACTTTTATATTTTTATATCATATACATTAATTTTTGTGTGAGTGATTTTCCGATCACACTGCCCTCCTTAGTAATCCAGCTGTAGAACACAGGCAGAATAGATGGCACCCTGCTGTCCTGCACAGAAAGAAAAGGCTCCGGCGGTGGTTCTTCCACCCGGGGGCACTCCGACGATCAAGTCAGTATATTTCTCAAAGATAATCCAGAATTCAACTCACAAGCTTGAGTATAAAAAACATACCTTAGACTCATGGGGGTGCCTTTCTTTTATAACCAATACAATCCTAGTCCCATTAAGAGTCTAACTCCAATGAACTCAGGACTACTGCTTGTCTGGAACTCTTAGTAGGATTAGGATAAACCCTCTAAGAGTTTCATCTTCACCCAAATTGAAGTCTTCACTCAATCTAGGACTCTTGTCCCTTATCTGCTTATCTCGGATTCCGATATCTTTGGAGATAACCTCGGCAACTCCGAAATCACCTCGGCGTAACAACCACGACACGTGGCACCTCGGCTGACACGTCGGCGTCACCTTGCCACGTGTTGGTACTCAGAAAATATATCCTCACAACTGCCCCCTAGGTTCTATTACCTCGGCATTCTGAGGTGATGGAACCTATATTGTTCTCCTTTCCAGAACGTCGGAGTAAGAATTCTTCAGCCGAGGTCATTCTATTTAGGCCGACATGTCTTCTTTTAAGAACAGGAATTCAAATGAACTCTTCCACGCGCATGAGCTGTCATGCATCACTTCTCAACCGTTTCTCTTACGTGTGTGATCCTCAATGGATCGTATCACTGACGCGCCTGAAAATCGTCTTCTCTGCGTGCGCCGCCTGACGTATGCGATGCTCCAGGCGTAATAATTGTTTTCATTTTGCCGCCGTTTCCAGTTTTTGACAAAAAACCTTTCCTTCGTTTTTTTTCCCTTCACTTTGACATTTCGATTCTCCTGCTTTCTCTCTCTCTAAATTTTCCCAAATCCGCCATTGCTCTTGCTCTAAGCTCTGCAACTGGTTTTATTCTTCCATTCTAGTGAAGCTTTCGCCAATCTGTTGTGCCTGCAGCCGTTGTCTAACTTCGGTGGTCTCCACACCGGCTTCATTTTTCCTGGTAAGAAATTGTTCTTTTCGCTCTGATTTCTTCTATGTCCTTTTGCCTATTTGCTGGTTATTACTGCTTTCTTCAAAACCTTTGTTTTGTTGGACTATTCATCTGGACATGCCTATTCCATGATTTTGCTTATGTTTCTGAATACTCGTACTGTTTCTCCCCTTTTTCTTGCCATTATTCTGTGAGCCTGTATTTCTTGTTTTCTTCGTGCTTTTGAGAGCCCCGCCTCTGTTTTTGATTCTGAAACTTCATCTTTTGTTTCTTGTTTTCTGTGTTATCTTTTCCAGATCTGTGCCCTCAATCTTTGTCTTCATGTACTTAGGTTTTGGGATTTGCCTATAGAACCCTTCAATTCTTAGGAAAAACTGAGACAAACTTTACCAGTGTTTACCTAGGTTTTGCCGAGGTTCCAATAACCTTTTAAGAACATCTTCTTTCTGTAATCAAATCCCTTTACACCGAAATCATGGGTATGTGGAGACATAGGGTAGATACCCCCACCAAACTTGAATACTTTAGGGAAGAATACGAAATTCCTGCCGACGTCCATCTGAGACTGGCTGGGGATGACGACTCAATTATGCCCACAGATCATACGATGCCCTTTCCTATAGTAGCTTTTACTGAGTGTGGACTTCGGCTCCCACTCAATCCCCTTTTTCGTGAAGTTCTCTACTACTATAAATTAAACCCCATGCAACTGACCATCAACTCCTACCGTGTGATTAACGGCATCATAGCCCTAGCTAAGCAGGAAAATGTTAGGATCACCCTTGCCGACATCCAATTTTGTTATACCATGTGTGCCCTTAACTTGAAAGAAAAGGGTTACGTCTATTACCTCAAGCCGAGGTCTACCGAATTCAAAATCGTAGCCGACCTCCCAGACTCCAACAAAGGGGCTGGAGATGACTATGTCATTGCTTCTGGAAATTAGGAATTTGCCCCAGACGAAGATGCCCATCTTTTCCCTCTTCCTCGAACAGTTAAAGAGGGCAAGGGTAAGAGCCCGATGTCAATACTTAGTTGCTTCTTTCCAACTGTTTCAATATTTGATCTGTTTACAATGTTTGTTTTCTTCTTGCAAATGTTCGCAAGCCACCGAAAAATTTTCGCCAATCTTACGTTCCTAGCAAGGATCTGAAAAAGCTCCTGGACTTGCCAGTTGAAAAAAGAAAAGCCCCTCTTCTTCTCAATTTTATCCCTACATACAAATCCATTTTGCCCGACATCCCCAGAAGAAGAAAGAAGAAAAGCCTATCTTCTCCTTCTGCCACAACTCTAACCGCTTCTACATCCCGAACAGATCAAGGGTCGACATCTGACCCGACCAATCAACCATCAACTTCAGCCCCATACTTAATCCCAATACCAGAAAGGAAACGTCGGCGACGACTCGTCAAGATTGCCGAAATGGTTCGCGTAAAGCCTGTCGCCCAAGATCTTCTAGCTGACCTACCAGCCGATGTCGATGCTGTTCCAACCCAAACGATGCCCCCACCAAAACCAAAAAGAACCAAGAACGCCCAGCCTAACGCCAAAGCCACTGTGGCTGAGACTGAAGATACCCTGCCTATTGCACAATTGGCAGAGAGTAAGAAGACTGCTTCTACTTCTGCCAAAAGGTCTGCCGAAGCCCAACCTTCTGAATCCACAAAGTCGAAGAGGCCGAGGTCATCTTCAGCAACCACATCGGAATCCAAAAAACCAGATGCTCCTTGGGCCCCCCAAATTACTTTGGAGGACAGGCCAATAATGACCAGTGAGAGTGCCAACGACATAAATGTCGGCGTGGCCCTCAGCACTGCACTACTTCTTCCTGGTGATTTGGAGCGAAATGTTGGATACAGTGAATATGAGAACTACGCTCTAATGCTTCAACACTCAGTTCAAGTAAGTGTTCCTGCTTGGTACTTGTTCTTTCTTTTTGTTTCATACTTAGAATATTTTCTAACACTTCTGTTCTCTTTCAGGCCATCCAGCACGCCCATTCCTTTTCAATGTAGTCATTCAAAAATCGAGAAAAGTTGGCCGAGATGAAAAGGGAGTTTGCTTCCCTTCAGAAGGCCAACAAAAGCCTTCAACAAAAAATGAAGAAGCTGGAAGATCAAGCTGAGGCTGCTACTAAAGCCCAAACCTTGGCTGAAGAAAAAGTTGAATCTGCCGAGGCCATTACGAATGTCGCCGAAGCTCAAAAGAAAGAGGCCGAGGAAAAAGCAGCCCAAGCCGAGAAGGAACTCTAGGAGGCTTTGGCCACCAAGGATGCCGAGATCAAGGCGGCTGATGAAAATGCATACGCCCAAGGCATGGCCGACGTTACTGAGGAATACAAACTTCAAGTCAAGCAGGCATGCAACAGGGGCTTCTCCCTTGGTTGGATGTCTCTTGCCAAGAAGCTTAACATCCCAGATGACTCGCCATTGCGCAAGGCCGATGCTATTCCTCTGCCATTCCCTCCTCCTCCACCTCCAAGTCAAACTGAAGATGAAGACGAATCCAAGTCTGAAGCCGAGGATGAGGATAAGGATGATAATGATGCTCTAGTAAGGAAGCCCAAAGATACCAATGAGACCAAGTCTCCTCCTCAGCGTGATCAAGTCCTTGACTTGACTAATGAGGAGGATGAGGTGGTCATTAAAGAGGCCACTCCTGAACAAGCATTATCTGATGTCCCCTTGGTTGAAAAAAGTCTTGATCAAACAGTCGCAGAAATTGACGCCGAGATTGCGGCAGAAAAAGACGCCGAGGTTGCGGGAAAAGATGCCGAGGTGGTTCTCCCAGAGTCCTCCGAGGTCCCAGCCCAACCATCTGTTGATGTTGAAGAATCTTGAATGTCTTTTGTACTCTTTTTTTTTTTTTTTTGTTCTTTCTTTTGTTTTCTGAACAATGTAAGCTTCCTGTTACGGCCGGTGTGCCTTTCTTTGTTACTTGTGAACAATTTACTTCTACTAGGCCATGGTGCCTTCATTATATACAACTGCAACTGTTTTTCTCTGAATGCTTTAGTCTTTAATTTCTCTTCACTGCTTCTGTATGGTTTATTCACTTAGAATATTTTGCATGATTTGCATGATTCTTCCTTTGTACAATTTTCTCGGGGTTACGTACCTCGGGTATAATAACTGCAAGTTTTTACTTCGGCAAGATACTGACCTGCAAATTTTTCATAAATTCCAACAGGTATAAAACAAATACTTTTTAATGTAAATTTTGCAGATTTTTCTTAAGTTGCAACAAATGTGTAAGCAATGGTTTCACTTTAACCTACTTGTAAATTGCTACAAATTTCAACAAGGACTAACATATACAGTAAACTTTTCTCAAGTTATAACAAGTGCTAATTAATAATCTACTTGTAAATTGCTACAAATTTCAACAAGTGTTAAACATAACTCCAACTTGTAAATTACTACAAATTTCAACAGATGATCATACGCCGGCTTAATTTCAACTTGTAAATTGCTACAAATTTCAACAAGTGTTAAGCATCTTTTTTGTTTTAGCCAACCAGTAGGTTGCCATAAGTCTGTAAGTAATAACATCGGCTTCACTTTGACTTGTAAATTGCTACAAATTTCAACAAGCGAAGAGAAACAGTAATGTCGGCTTAACTCCCACTTGTAAATTGCTACAAAGTTCAACAAGTGGTAAACTTTGTATCGGTTTGACCAACTTGTAAATTGCTACAAATTTCAACAAGTGGTAAACTTTGTATCGGTTTGACCAACTTGTAAATTGCTACAAATTTTAACAAGTGGTAAACTTTGTATCTTTGACTTCTCTCTGCCCCCAATGTGAACATAAGTTCCACTTGGGTTCTCATTATTTATGTCTTCCAGAAACAATATGTTTAACAATCATATACGTTTGAAGAATTCTGAAAAAATTTTATTGATGACATCGGCCAAAAATAGTGAACATCTAATGATAGAAAAATTTCAAATTACACGTGTTCCAAGGTCTTGGTAATGCTTTGCCCTCATTGTCTTCAAGCCGATAAGCTCCATTGCCTAATACCGAAGTAATTCTGTAGGGTCCTTCCCAGTTTGGGCCAAGCTTACCCTTTCTGGGATCCTTCTTGTTGCCGACGACTTTCCTTAAGACTAAGTCGCCGACTTGAAAATCTCTTGGATTGACCTTTTTGTTGTAGGTTCTGGCAAGCTATTGCTGGTATACTGCAAGCTGAATTGCAGCCTTCTCTCTTCGTTCTTCCAAAAGATCCAGATCTTGGGCTAAGAGTATATCATTAGTCCCATTCTCAACTCCCTGGGTTCGGATCCCTGGGATGCCGACTTCCAGTGGAATGACTGCTTCTGTGCCATAAGCCATGGCAAAGGGGGATTCCTCTGTTGATCTTCTCGGTATAGTCTGATATGCCCAAAGCACGTTGGGCAATTCGTCTACCCACTTCCCTTTTGCTGCCTGCAGTCTCTTCTTTATTCCATCCAAAATTACTTTGTTGGATGCTTCTGCTTGCCCATTGCTTTGGGGAAAACTTGGTGTTGAGAAGTAATTCTTGATCTTGAATTTTGCACAGAAGTTTTTGATGAGTTTGCTGTCAAACTGCGTTCCATTGTCGGCAACGATGGCTCTTGGAATGCCAAATCTGGTGATAATGTTTTTCCATATGAAGTTCTTGACATCTACATCTCGGATTTTGGCAAGAGGTTCTGCCTCTATCCACTTTGTGAAGTAATGTGTTGCTACCAGCAAGTATTTCCTCTACCCAGTTGCTTGGGGAAGTTGTCCAACCAGATCCATGCCCCATTGGGCAAACGGCCAGGGGCTGGATACTGGATTCAGGTCAGCAGCTGGCTGATGAATCAAAGGTGCAAACCTTTGGCATTGTTCGCACTTCTTTACGTATGCTTCTGCATCTTTTTGCATGTAGGGCCACCAATACCCCTGGGTAATGGCCCTATGGGCTAGTGATCTGCCCCCAGCATGGCTTCCACAAATTCCTTCATGAATTTCATATAAAAAATCTTCAACCTGAAAAGGGTGTACGCACCTTAAAAGGGGTCCAGTGAAGGACCTTCTGTAGAGATATCTGTCCTTGGTCAGGATGAATCTTGCCAACTTCAATCTGACTTTGTGTGCCTCTTTGCGGTCTTCTGGCAGCTTTCCTTCCTTCAGATATGTAATAATTGCATCCATCCAGCTTGGCCCCATGTCCACACACATTGCTTCCTGCTTTGTGTTATGTGGTTCTATGCTCGGGCCCGACATATAGTCAATCATAATTGTTGTTATTTTTCCAGTCTGCATTGAACTTGCCAGGTTGGCCAACGCGTCGGCGTGGCTATTATCATCTCGGCTTACTTGAAGAAGTCGGCAGTTCTGAAATAGTTCGGCCAATCTGATGACCTCTTTTGCATATGCCGACATCCTTTCGTCTCTGGCTGCAAATTCTCCTGTTGACTGGTTAACAATTAACTGTGAATCACAAAAAACTATTACCTCATCTGCTTCTGCTGCTGCTGCCAGCTTTAGTCCTGCAATTAATGCTTCGTATTCTGCTTCATTGTTTGAGGCCTTGAACCCCAAACGGATGGACTGTTCTATTATTTCCCCATCTGGAGATATCAGCAGTACTCCTGCCCCTGCTCCTTGCCGGTTTGAACTTCCATCGACAAACAGTTTGAATGAGTCGCCGATGTAGATGCTGCAGGGTCTGAGTTTTTCCTTCTTTTGCTCCCTTGCCTTGGGCTGGGATTCTCCTTGCTTGCTGGGGCCATGTTTATCTCGGCTCAATGGAGCTCGATGTTGGATGGATTCAGGTGTGAATTCCGCCACGAAGTCGGCCAAAACTTGGCCTTTAATTGCTGTTCTCGGCCTGAACTCCAGGTCATACTGGCCCAAGGCCACTGCCCATCTTGCTATTCTTCCGGTTAAGTCTCCTTGTTGCAACAAGGACTTCAGTGGGTGTTCTGTTAGCACCACAATCTTGTACGCCTGGAAGTAATGGTTTAACTTCTTTGAGGCCATTACCAAGGCCAGCATTAATTTCTCCAGTGGTAGATACCTTATTTCAGCGTTGGCCAAAGTTTTACTTACATAATAGACAGTCTTCTGTTCTTCTTGTTCTTCTCGGATTAGCACTGCATTTACTGCGTGTTCTGATACGGCTAAGTACATAAACAACTCCTCCCCAGGTTCAGGTGTTGAGAGGACTAGGGCGGTGGTCAGATACTTCTTTAAGTCGGCCAAAACAGCCTCACATTCTTCAGTCCATAGGAAATCTGCGGTCTTTTTTACCAAGTTGAAGAAGGGTTTACACTTGTCTGAACTTCGGCTTATGAACCTGTTTAGGGCTGCGGCCCTGCCAGTGAGCATTTGAACCTGTTTTGCCGATGTTGGGCTCTGTAGATCTAGGATGGCCTTGATCTGATCTGGGCTGGCCTCTATTCCCCTTCTTGTTACCAGATACCTTAGAAACTTACCAGATCCAACTCCAAACACGCACTTAGATACGTTGAGTCAGAGCCGATATGTTTTGAGTATTTCGAATACCTCTTTCAAGTCAGCAAGATGATTCTTAGGCTCCTTGGTCTTCACGACCATGTCATCGATGTAGACTTCTACTGTTCGGCCGATCAAGTGTTTGAACATTTTGGTTACCAGCCTTTGGTAGGTTGCTTCTGCGTTCTTCAGCCCAAAAGGCATTACCCTGTAACAGTACAGGCCTTTTGGGGTGATGAATGTTGTCTTCTCCTCGTCTGGGGGGTACATGGCTATCTGGTGGTATCCCCTATAAGCGTCCAGGAAGCTCATCCTTCCATGTCCAGATGTGGCGTCTACTAATTGATCGATTTTGGGTAGCGGGAAACTGTCTTTGGGGCAGGCTTTATTCAGGCTTGTAAAATCCACGCAGACCCTCCATTTATCGTTTTTCTTCTTTACCACCACAGTGTTTGATAGCCATGTTGGATAATTGACTTCTCTGATGGCCTTGGCTTCCAGAAGTCTGTCTACTTCTTCCTCTACTGCTTCGACGTGCATCAACGTCGGTCTTCTGGCTCGTTGTATTACAGGTTTTGCCGACCTGTCGACGTTCAGTTTGTGACATGTGACCTCGGGGTCAATGCCAGGCATTTCATAAGGAGTCCAGGCGAACACCTCTATGTTTGTTCTTAAAAAAGCTTCCAGTTCTTTCTCTTCTTCTTCGGCTAACCCTGAACCGAGAAGAAAGAAGCGCTCTTCGTCGCCCTCCCAGACGAGGATTTTCTTCAGTGTTTCCTCACTCTTCTCGGCCGGCTCCTTGCCGACATCATCTAGGACTTCCATGTCCTCATCTTCAATCTCTGTCTTCCTTGGTTCTTGTATGCTGCAGGTTGTTTTCATTGCTGCCATAGAGCAATTTTTTGCTTGTAGCTGATCTCCTTGGACTTCTTCAATCCCATGTTCTGTTGGGAACCGCAATAGTTGATGCAACGTTGAGGGAACTGCCCCCATTGCATGCAACCATGGCCTTCCCAGTATGATGTTATAAGGAGAAGGCGTATCAATCACGATGAATTCTGTCTTGATTTTTTTAGTGCCGGCCTGTACTTCCAAGTTTGTAGCGCCCAGTGGCCACGTCGGCGTTCCATTGAAGCCGACCATCGGGCCATTCGATTGCTCCATGTCGTCTGGGTGAAGGCCTAGCTCCTTGTAACATCTAACATACATGATGTCACAAGAGCTGCCTTGATCTATTAGGATGCGTTTTACTTGGCACTCTCCAACCTGGAGGGATACTACCAAGGCATCATTATGTGGGTGCTGTACCATCTCTAGGTCGGCTTCGGTGAAGGCTATCATCGGTCCTTGGTACTCCGCTGGCCGATGTCTTTTTTCCCCGACTTGGTAGACATGCTGCAGATGCCTTACCCTTTGAGTTTCTCCTCTGACTTCATTCTCGTTAACCTTTGAGTGGATCACATTAACTATCCGAGGTCCTTCTACCCGAGGTTGCGGAGGTGGTGGGGCTACTGGATGTTCTTCTCTTGTTCTGGCTTCATCGATAAGGTCTCTCAGGTGGCCTTGCCTTACCAGATCTTCCAAATGTGCTTTTAGGGCTCTGCAGCCCTGTGTTGTATGTCCGTTTTCATTGTGATAAGCACAATGTCTGTCCATGTTTCTTCCCATAAATTCTCCCGGTTCCCTTGCTGGCGTTCTGAAATAGGGCTGGTTCCAAATTTTTCCTAGGACTTTTTGAATTGGGATTTGGAACACGGTGGTCACTGCCTGTTTGGCCTTTAACTCTATCTCTGTTTTGCTGAATCCGTTGTTACTTCAGCCTCGCTTCGGCGAGCCGTTCCCTTTTTCCTGTTTGACTTCCTTGTGGGCCGATGTATCCTCCTCAGCTCGGGCATACTTTTCGATCCTTGCCATGAGTTCTTCCATGCTCTTTGGTAATGTCTTTGCCAAAGATTTTCGTAGCGAACAGTTATCTTTCAGGCCGTTCTTGAAGGATACAACCGCCACTTCCTGGTTGCACTCGGGTATTCGATTGAACACCTCGTAGTATCTTTTTGCATAGGCCCTAAGGCCTTCATCCTGGCTGATCTTAAGAGCCATTAGTGCATCCACCCTTAATGGCTGTAGCTTGTTTGTTACGAACCTGGCCACAAACATCTCGGCCAGGCCTTCCCATGTCTTTACGCTTCCCTTCGGCAGTTTATGGAACCAATCTGATGCAATTTCCCCAAAGGACGAGGGGAACACTTTGCAGAGTAATGGCTCGTTTCCGCTGTATAGTGCCATTGAGTTCAAAAATAATCCAACGTGGAAGTTAGGGTCCGACTTACCATCGTAGATTTGAAACCTCGGCATACTGAATCTTTTCGGTGCTTCAAATTTGTCCAGTTCTACCGAGAATGGTGTCCTGGGCTTCACGGGTGAGGTTACCTCGACTTCAGCGTTCTGTTCCTTCCTCTTGAGGTAGTTTCTCAAGTCTTCTTTACTCCTCCCTGGAGCCCGGCTATCTATGGACTTCAGTCTCTTCGGTACACTACTCTCGGCCTCGTGATGGGCCCGTTTTGATCTTTCTCCGTGGGTTGTGTCAAAGCAGAGCGCTTGCCCTTGAATACGCCGATGTTCTTTGCGCTCCTGATCCTTTGTATGATACGCCCTCTAGGACCTCTCTTTTCTCAGCTCTTCCCGTCCGACCTCCCTGGAGGTCTGGTGGGAGTGTCTTCCACTCCTGGTGTGCCGAGGTGCTAAAGGGGTCTGTCCCCCCCTTCTGGGTGTTGGCTGCTGGGACTGGTGTGTCATGCAGTGGGAAGGGTGGCTGCATGACATTGTTTTGCATCATGAAGTTGACGACCGACTGTAGGTCTGCCAACTTGTCCGCTAGTTCTTTCACTTCCTCATCCCTCCGTAGGCACCTATCCCTCCATACCTGGAGGTTATCTTCGTTGTAGTATCTGTCCTGGTCTGGCCTTTTTGAAGTGTCGCCCTCCTGGCCGATGCTTTTTCCTCCGAGCCCCTGGTCGCGAGCTTCTCCGTTGTGGTTGTCTCCTTCAATGTCAAGGTCGATAGGCCTGCCACTCCTAGCGGGAGCGTCGTCCCCAACCTTTTCTTTCTGTGTGCTACTGGCCATCTAATCGTCTTTCGTTCCCACAGACGGCGCCAAATTGTGTGAGTGATTTTCCGATCACACTGCCCTCCTTAGTAATCCAGCTGTAGAACACAGGCAGAATAGATGGCACCCTGCTGTCCTGCACAGAAAGAAAAGGCTCCGGCGGTGGTTCTTCCACCTGGGGGCACTCCGACGATCAAGTCAGTATATCTCTCAAAGATAATCCAGAATTCAACTCACAAGCTTGAGTATAAAAAACATACCTTAGACCCATGGGGGTGCCTTTCTTTTATAACCAATACAATCCTAGTCCCATTAAGAGTCTAACTCCAATGAACTCAGGACTACTGCTTGTCTGGAACTCTTAGTGGGATTAGGATAAACCCTCTAAGAGTTTCATCTTCACCCAAACTGAAGTCTTCACTCAATCTAGGACTTTTGTCCCTTATCCGCTTATCTCGGATTCCGATATCTTTGGAGATAACCTCAGCAACTCCGAAATCACCTCGGCGTAACTACCACGACACGTGGCACCTCGGCTGACACGTCGGCGTCACCTTGCCACGTGTTGGTACTCAGAAAATATATCCCCACAATTTTAATTTTTTTAACATTATTAAAAAAAGTATAACTAAAACTATAGATTTTATTGATTTTCTCTAAATTTCATGCAAGGTCAATATAATTTACTCTAATAAATATCATAATTATATGTTTTTTTAACATCCCCTATTTGTTATTTGACATTTGACTTTCATAGTACTAGTGGTGTAAGCGTAGGCGTAGCCATGCCCATGATAAGAAATAAAAAAAGTTGAATTGTTGAAATTCTACAAGTTTTCAGAAATTACGTGTGTACTCTAATGTTCACTTGTAGGAAAGCCAAGAGTCAAGTATGAACCATTTCTTGTTAAAAATGCTTCATGCAAACATAGGCTCAAAGCCAAGAAGTATAAATCCATGGAAGTAGAAGATACCAAAATAGCAAATCGAACATGGTAAATGTCAACACAAGTGGAAAAAATAAAAGAGAGAAAATATATTTTTTTAAACAACTTAGATAGAAATTCATGGTTGTAGACCATATCCAAAGAGTCCGGATCCTTAGCCTCCCTATCCTGCAGCGCTTCCTGCGGTGATCTCCAAAACGACGTCGTTTTGTTTTGTTGGTTTTTTTTTTTTTTCCTCAAATTTTTTGATTTCCCCCTCTTTTTTCTTTCCTCTGTCATTTACTTTGTTTTGTTCCTCACATAACCTAACAGAGAGACGAAGGAGAAGGCAGAGCCACGCGACAGCAAAGAAGAAATGCAGAGGATGGCCGGCAACAGTGATTCCAGTGGCGACGCGACGGCGGCAAGGCGAGATTGCAGTGACGACAAGGTCCCTTTAATCATCATTCTCATTGTTCTTGTTTTATATATATATATATATATATGTATGATTTCTTGGATTAGATTTGTTGTTGATTTCTTAAATGGGTTTGATAAGTGGTTTGATTTCTTGAGTTTTATGGGTTTGATGATTTAGGGTTTGTTGTGGATTTTTTTTCCCCTGATTTTAATCAGAAAATGTCGTAGGAAAAAAAAAAAACAGGGGGCTTTTTGTTGTGTATTTTTTGGGTTAGATTTGTTGTTGATTTAAGTGATATGAGGTTAGATTTGTTGTTGTTTTGAAAAATCTGTGATTCTTTGAAGCTAAAGTTTGTTTTGAAGCAATTTAGGTGTGGTGGTATGGTTCTGATGATTGGTCATAAACTTAGGACATCACCCTTGTCTATCAGATAATTTTACCATTTCTTCAGCTCTGGTTTTACCATTTAATTTGAAACTTAAAACAAAAAATAAGCCATTAATGTTAAAACTTGGTGAGACTTGACTTATTGAATGCTTATTGAAAGTGAATATCTCATTGTTATGCTGCCACATACACAGGTTTATAATGTAAACCTTGGTGAGATTTGATACTTGTAAGGTTAGAAAAGATCATTAAAACATTGTAGTGGTAGGACATGGTGTCTGTCTATTAGAAGATTGCATGATATAATATGCATTTAGGAGTGGGCAACGGTTTATCCGATCTGCAAAAACCGCCCAACCCGCCCAATCCGCATACAAATGGGCGGTTTCGCAAATACAATGTGGGCGGATGCGGTTTGAAATATGACATCTTTGCGGGTTGCGGGTTTAACCCGCACCCGCAAGAAACCGCCCGCACTTTATTTATTTATTTTTATCTTAACTATTAATTTCATTTCTATATCCCACCTAGATATTTTTGTCCAAAACAAAACACTCTTTATTTTTTAAACTTACCCTAGCATTACATTTGCTAATAGTATTATATCAACTGAAATTGAATAAATACTGATCATATTATTATTGTTACATAACTGAACTTGTCCCGGATGAAGTGTGATTTGAAATTTTAAATTCCTTAATGAATATGGAGTTATAGTAGGATTTTGAAATATATGCTTGTGTTAGTTTATGATTTGATTTAATATTTTGAATGATTTGTTTGTGTTATGAATTGATTTTGTTGTATTTTTAATTTTATAAGTTTTAATTCATTAATTATTAATGTTGGAGCATTTTAGAAAATTGGAAGAAAAGGGCCCAAAATAAATATTTACAAAATGGGAAAAAAATAAGGCTCAAAAATAATTTTTTGAAGAAAAAAGTCCAATCTGCAAACCGCCCGCAACCGCCCGCACATCCGCAAACCCTATCCGCACAAACCGCAAACCGCACTGCGGGCGGTTGCGGGTTGTCTTTTTCCCAAACCGTATAAATGCGGGCGAGTCCAAACCGATCCGCAAACCGTCCAAATCCGAACCGCGAACACCCCTGCATATTAGGTCTCAATCAGTGACGGTAATGGATTGTTCTCATTTTCAGTGATACCCTCTCTCTCTCTCTCTCTCTCTCTCTAGCATTTTTGTGTGATCTTATGTAGCTGATATTGCCATTCAAAATGAATAATGTATTAAAATTAATATGAATGTTATAGTTAGAATGAAGCAAATCATTTGTTCATATGTTTTGTGCATGTATGTGTTCATATAAAAATTGTTCTCTGCTTGGTTTTGCTAATTCCTTTTGTTTTATCTCTACAGAAAGTGAAGAAATTCACTCTTGATGGAACAAAGCCAAGGGAAAGTCGAGTCAATGAGCAAGAAGGATGGTTTATGATGAGAAACTTGGTTCCTTCATTTCTTTTAATTTGGATAGGCTGACTTTTCTTGAGATTATACTTTTCAAATTGTTTATGTTGTAACCCAACTTAAGGATCCATAAATGAATTAGAGATTTAGATTTGACAGCGTTCCACTGGTTGGATGTTTCATTTGTAATTATTTTGAGAAGATCCCATTGAATTACAATTTTTTCAATTTTAAATTTGTGAAAAAAAAGAATGAAAAAAGTGAAAAGGATCAAAAAAAAATTTCTTCTACAAATCAAAGATTAAAAATACAATCTCAATTGGTTCAACATATTGAATTTTTGTTGTTTACCCTTTAATCTATTCCTTAATTGATGTTGTCATTCCATTCACATTACACAAATATTCCCACCATGTGCCGAAGAACAAAGTTGTGATTCCATTCACATTACACAAATATTCACACCATGTGACAAAGAACACAAAATCAGAGTACAAAATTAGCAATAGCTACAAAATCAAACAATTTTCAAGTCAGAACACTACACACAACTCATTTCATGTCCCAGGCAAACCACCAACTTAAAACCCCTTTCCTAATGCATACATAGCTCCCACTCCACTAGTCATTAGTTTATTTAGAAGTTGAAGGGGACATCCATGGTGTGGATGAGGTATGAGAGCACCAACGCCACCAACATCAGCGCGTATGCGATCCCTTGGTCAATTGTTGTTCCTGAGAGACCCACAACACCATCAACATTTGTGGCACTCAATCAGTACATCAATATTCAAGAACACTCCATAGTCCACAAATTTGGACCAAGAAGAAAACTAGACACACCAAAAACAAAACTATCGTTGGAATCGGCATAATAGAGAACTTCAAGCAAACTCAATCGCATATCTTATTCAATATTTTACTTGAATATGTAGAATTACTCTTTAATTTTTTTTTATAAAAAGCAGAATAACTCTTTATTGGTATATCAAATTTCTCAATATATATATATATATAAAAGAAAAATAAGATTATTTATACATAATTATTTTTTAAAGGTACAAAACAATTTAAAGATAGATTTTTTTTTAATAACTAATATCATTTTATTTTTTCTCTCCACAAATTTGACAAACACCATTACATTTGAGTGTTAATCACATTCTAATCACAAAAAAAAGCAATATATAAGAGATCTGGGAAAATAAACAAGCACCAATGTTTGATTTTTGTTAATAAAAATAGATTTTTTTTTTAATAACTAATATCATTTTCTTTTTTCTCTCCACAGATTTGACAAAAATCCTGAATTAATTTGTAAAGAACCTGTTCAAAGCTTTTGGTGCCAATGAAGAAGCTTGTTATATCAGTAGAAATCACATATATATATATATAAGAAAGAGGTCAATGAGGGTGAAGGATTCAACTGGTTGGGGATGGGAAAGAGGGAAAACAGTGAAGGAGAAAAGGGAAAGGGGGCAACGGTGGTGGTGATGGCGGCTTGGGTGTCTTTTGGGCATTGGTTCAGTGGCCAGTGTGTGGATGAGAGATAGATGGAAGTGGTGTGAGGTGATGGTGACTGGTGGGCTACCATGGTGTGATGGTGGCTCAGAAAATGCATTAATGTCCAGCCATAGTAAAGAAATGACGAAGAAGCAAAAGAATAAAATTGGGTGAGATGAATAGTGGTGCAGAGTGCCTAAGTGATCTAATTTTAGAGAGAGAGAGAGAGAGAGAGAGAGTGAGTTGCAATGTTATGGCATAGAAATGAAAATTAAAGAAAAAAGTATGGGTAGTATTGACATTGCCTAAGTGGTCTAAGCATATTGAATGATGATTGGTTAGGGAGTACAGACAAGTGACACTCCAGGAATATTGAATAATTTCTCGACTAGAAGGGGTTATGTCTATATTAAACTTGGAGAGTTTCTGTATTTTTGGGTTAAGTCACAAAGAGTTAAAATATAATTAATCCTTTTATTTAACATCTAAATTGAAAAAGGAAAATGTAAAAAATTAAGTAACATCAATGACACCAAATAAAAAAGACATACCAAGAGTTTTGATGTATTATTGAGGCCTACTGATTTTTAGAACTAGTACCTTTCAATTCTTTTGTTGCACATATAGACAAATTACAAACAAAGAATTGAATCTGTTTTTGAAAATATTAAAAACGTGAAAGCAAAGAAAATTCAAGAATGAGATTAAGGAAGAATGAGATAAAGTAATAAGAGTATTAAAAATACTAGGTTCATGAATGATTTGCGACATTGTCCATACTATATACCATTATATTGCTCTTTGTTTTTATGATTCTCCACTCAATATAAAAAATCACAAAATTCAAATAAAACCTCAATTTGAATACCAATTTCAACCTCTACAAGCTTCTTCAAGATGGTGCAATGGTCTTATTGAAAAGAATTGGCCTCACAGATACATCATTGCCTAAAGTGAAGTTAAATGACATTTAACAAAATTCAAAAGGCCACCCTACAAACAGAAAGCATATTATTTGCCATGATACTCAATTATAAATATGCCATATATTTACAATTAAATAAAAAGAACCAACGAGACACGTTGGATGGGATTAAAGACAAACAAATTGGATAGGGAAAAATTAAAGGAGACCAACAACAATTCATCAAAAACCTAACATGAGCTACCACATGTGATAGCTTTGCTGCATAAAGAGCACTAATTGGGAAAATGTTATATAGTATATTTGTTATTATATGGTATTCGGAAAATATTATATTGTTGTAATTGAGAAGGAGGAGGAAAAAAAATGGAAACAGACGGAACTAAACTACCTAAGGGATTCATAAGATTTAAGTGGTATATTTGTTCCGTAGACAATACAAAATAAATTTACCAAAAGTAACCCTCACTCATATAGCCTGAGCAAAATCCAACCATAAAATCAGGTACTCTTAGGCCTCGTTTGGAAACAGGCTTTTTTAGTAACTTTTTAACTTTTTGGCTAAAATATGATATAAAAAAAACTAATATGTTTGGGATGACTTTTTGACTTTTTACGAAAAGATGTGCAAAAAGTAGAGAGAAAAGGGAATCTTTAACTTTTTGGTATAGGTTGTTAGCTTTTTGGCTAAAATAGCCACTTGCCAAACGAGGCCTTAGTATAAGAAATGAATTTATTTCAACATTATTGATAATATGCTGTCTTTTTTTTCATCAAATAGGCAAACGAATTACAATTTTGGAGTGTGCACAAATATATTCACAATCACACTAAATGAATAAATATCTCTACTCCACCCTTCTAAGAAAATTTAAAAACGAGTTAGTCAATGTCCACAATTTTTTTCCTTCACTAAAATTATTGCAAATAACCTTACAAATCAAACATGGAGAGGTAATCTGAATGGATATGAATATTTGTAAATGAATATAATAAATTACAGAACATGAAAATTAAAGGAATATTTACCAATAAATCCCATTCCACAAACAAACCTAAGTCCCTTTTTGTTTATCTGTACATGTGGTGACGTGTGAATGATGTCATAATATATATAAATATAAGTTTAAATTTCCTGTCCCATATGAGTCGGCACAACTCTATGTACAATTACATTTTGATATTTGCTTCTGCTAGCCACTTAATTTGTTAATTTATTCAGAGGCCTTCGGTAATCTTAGAATTGTTGGATAATGGCGATGCTAAACCTATAGAGGCAGGTTTGGGTCGTGACAAAATCATTCTTCGACTGCAAACAACATTGAACTTGCGCTAGTTGCCGCTGAGTTTCCATAATTTGAGCAGCTAGACTTCTATTAGGTTGGTAATGCCAATTCTATAAATGTCGGAACACAATTTTTTTGCGATGTAACAGCTTGAATGCAAAAAAACCCTCTACTGGTAGGGCCTACACCTTGCGCACAATCTCCTCCATTGCACCATCAACTAGCCATGCTGTCTCAAATTTCCCATTTCCATTCCTTCCATTCCGTCTATACCCTTCCATATCCATGTTGAGGACTATGGGACTGTGATCCGATCTTTGAATGGGAAGTCTAGTTAGCGAAAAATTCCGAAACCTAGGGATGACAATGGATAACCTACCATGTGGGTATCCATGGAGACCCAACCCAAATACATGGGTTTTCTCCTTTTTTTCTTGTCCATTGGGTAGGGTAAGTGATATTCTTTAAATATCCACAGGGGATGGGTTGGGGATGGGTACCCACTAATTTTCTCATTTTTTTTTTTTTTTTAAGATTCACAACCAAAACTAAATATACATTCAATCTTTTTTCTTTTATTTATTTATTTATTTTTTCAGGTTCACAACCAACTCTCTCTTTTTTCTTTTTTTCTTTTTAAGATCCACAACCAAAGCTAAATATACCTCAAATCTTTTTTTTTATTATTATTTTTAAGGTTTACAACCATTTTTTTTTTATTTTTAACTTTCACAATCAAAACTAAATATACATTCAATCTTTTTTCTTTTGTTTTATTTTTTTTTATTTTTTAAGGTTCACAACCATTTTTTTTTTTTTAAGATTCACAACCAAAGCTAAATATACATTCAATCTTATTTTATTTTATTTGGCTCAACAATAAAATCAAATACACATTAATTAACATTGTCACATTATTCTTGTCAAATTTTATGCATATCTAGATTTTTTTAAATTTATTTAAAAAAATTAAGGACATTGTCTAGTGCAGGTTTCGGTTTGCTTTTCTATGTTATTTTATTTTGTTATGTATTGTAATTTTCAAAATGGTTTGCTTGTTCTGAAATTTCAATTAACGAGTATGAATCTATTTGTTTTATGTTATCACACAATTTATACAACATATATATATATATATATGAATGTATTTGAAAATAAGGAAATTGTAGAGAATCAAAACAAGCATGAGTCGTGATTGGTTAGAAATGATGGGTATAAAGATTTATTTGCTGGAAAAACAAAAAGCGGATACAAAGTCTTACTAAATAATTTTTTTTTAAATAAAAGAATTTTTCTTAGTTATGAACAGATTTAACTGAAATCAGCTTGTTTCCCAATGTTATGCTTCATTTATTTAGATAGAAAATATTTTTTAATGAAAAATATTTTTTATAAAAAAAAATTAAAAATATATTTTTTTATATTTGGTGGCAGTGGTGATTGAACGAAGGTGAAAGTAGAGATTGTGACATAGTGGTGGGGTGATGGCGGCAGTGATAATGGCAGCGGCTATGGTGATGGTAGTGTGATAGTGAAGGTGAGAATAGTGGTGATGGTGTTGTGAAACTAGTAAAAATTTAATTGAAAAAATATTTTTTATTTTTTAAAAGTAACAAACAACAAAATTCGTGGGGGACTAAAGGAAGAAGATGGAGGATGGATTGGGTGTGGTAAGGCATAGATAGCTTAAAATGAGTGGTTCAGATTTGTTAAAAGGTATACTTAGATTTTGGATAAATTAAAATGAATGGTTCAAATTTGCTAAGAGAAAGATGGTTTAATGTTTAACATGTCCGTGGCTAAGAGATCAACAAACAATTCCTTGTTTTATGCCCTGATGCAATTTAATATGGGTCTTATAAGACTTTCTTCAAACAGGTTATTTCACATTTTATTTCTTCAAACAGGCTCTTATAATATTGTAAATAGGTTCTTATAACATGTAGGGGAGAGAGTGAGAGTGAGAGTGAGAGAGAGAGAGATGGTTGTAATTTTTTTTTTTAATCTTCCACGTTCTTCCACATTTTTTTTTAATTACTAAAACTTATTTGATTGTCTCAAAATTATATATTTGATGATTATAAGACAAACTTTTTAATTAATTAATTAATGTATATTTGATTTTGTTGTTGAACCAAATAAAATAAAATAAGATTGAATGTATATTTAGCTTTTGTTGTGAACCTTAAAAAAAATTAAAAAAAAAGTTATTAACATTAAATATATTAAAAAAGAAAGAAAAAAGATTGAAGGTATATTTAGCTAAACCCTTAAAAAAAAAAAAAAAAAAAAAAAAAAAAAAGAAGAAGAAGAAGAAGAAGAAGTTGTTAACATTAAATATATTAAAAAAGAAAGAAAAAAGATTGAAGGTATATTTAGCTTTTGTTGTGAACCTTTAAAAAAAAAAAAAAAAATTTGTTAACATTAAATATATTAAAAAAGAAAGAAAAAAAATTGAAGGTATATTTAGTTTTTGTTGTGAACCTCCACACAAAAAAAAAAAAAAAGTGATTGCTAACATTAAATATAAAAAATAAAAATAAAATAAAAATGGAGACTAAAGTGGGTTGAGGAAAATCCAAACCCATTAGGAAATGGGGAGGGTGGTACCCATGGGGCACTGCAAGAAAATACACATTTGGTGACTAAATTTTTAGTCGCCAAAAGTGATTTTTTAGTCGCCAAAAGTCGGCTTTTAGGTTTTCCCGACTAAATTTTTTAGTCGCCATGTTTGTCGTTGGAAAATTGTCGCGGAAGGTATGGGCGACTAACCCACTTTTAGTCGCCAAAAACAAACTCTGTAGCGACTAAAATTTTCGTCGCCAAAGCTCATTTATATTTTTTAAATTATACATTTGGCGACTAAAGTTTTACTCGCCAATAGTGAATTTTTTTATTTTTATAGTTGCCGACTATGTTTTTTCGTCACCAATACTAAAGCTTTTGGCGACCACCTGTTTTTGTCGCCAAAAGCACTTTAAAAAAAATAAAATAAAATTTGAACCTGTTGCTCACAGGTTTCGAACCTGAGACATCCCAGCACCACATTCCAAACCTTTTGCCAAACACTCCTTCCACTATGCCACTATAACATCGCATTAATATAAATGCAATACATATTATTTATATAGTATATTAACCGCTATTAATACAAAATAATATTTATAAATATAATTTTTTTAATTCAATATAATTTATGTAAAAAATAAATTATTTACTAAAAAAAAAATTAGGCCACTTTTGGCGACTAAACCATTATTTAGTCGCCAATTCTATTATTTTCGGCTACTAATTATTTTTTTGTCGCTAAAAAAAGAAGTTCCAATTAAAAATCAACAGTTTTGGCGACGAAACCTATTTTTAGTCGCCAAAAACGTCCCCTTTTGGCTACTAAACTGAATGTTAGTCGCCAATACTCAGTTTTTAGCTATTAATTTTTTTTTTGTAGCCAAAAAGCTTCTCTTTCAGCGACCAATCTGTTTTTAGTCGGCAAAACACCTACAATCGGCGACCAATCTGCTTTTTAGTCGCCAAAACCATCATTTTTGGCTACTAAATTATTTTAGTCGCCAAAACCCGTCACTTTTGGCTACTAAACAACCTTTAGTCGCTAAAACCCCTACATTCGGCGACTAAACTGCCTTTTAGTTGCTAAAACCATTGTATTCGGTGACTAAAGTCTTTTAGTCGGCAAAAGTGTTTAATTTTGGCGACTAATTCCATTTTAGTCGCCATTTGTACTACTTTCAGCGACGAAAAATGAAATTTTGGTCGCCAAAAACGCTTTTTCTTGTAGTGGGGAATGGGAAAAATTTATTATAGGAGAATGGGGATGGGAAATTAATATCCACCCCATTAACCCCCATTGCCATCCCCATCGAAACCTTGATACCCAACACATCGTTGCCATAGCTCTATCCAATCTTTCATAAGTGCGAAACTCCTTCCTTCGATTGCTTGTCCAAGTGAACTCAACACCTGACTTAGGTAGATTGAAAAGATGACAATTCTCCATGAAATGATATAAATGATTTAAACCCCTCACCTTACGATTACAAAACTTCGTCTTTCCTTATGATACAATACAAGAAAAGGGGATATAAACACGGAATCTTTTGCGACGGTGCGCGTTCCCGTCGCAAAAAATGAGCTTTTGCCACCGTCGCAAATAATCCCTTTAGCGACGGCATTTTACCGTCGCAAATAAAACTACGCGAATAGTGGGAAAAAAAGGAAGTATTAGCGACGGCGTTTTTTTACCGTTGCTAAAAGTTTTTTTTTTTGAGACGGCGTTAGTTGGCCGTCGCAAACAACTTATCAGAACGGCGTCGTTTATATAAATAATTTATCATTTGCGACGGTGTATAATTTACCGTCGCAAAAAGTAAAAAAAATTTCCCCCTCTGCTTTTCATCTTCGCGCTGCAACGTTTCCCTAAATCTTGAAATCCCTAATTTGTTCGAGGGCGAAGAACGGCGAACTTGGCATCTCTCTCGACGAGCGACGTGCAGGCTAGCGGTGGTGCGGTGGTGCGGCGACGGTGACCGGCGACGAGTTTCTCACTCACCGTATGCTCTCTCTGTCTCTCTCTGTCTCTCTCTCTCTCTGTATATATATATATATGTATGTATTAGCTGTGGTGCTTGTGGTGGCTAGTGGAAGGAGGGTTATTGAGAAAGAGGGGAATGGAAATTTGGTGGAATGGGTTTGGGGTTTGCATAGAGATGGGTTTGGGATGATGTTTATTTCTGTATGCACCCTATCATTTCTGTTAGTATATCAATATTTCGGTTCTTACACACTACTTTTTCATAGTTAAATTAGAACTAGTACTACTAATAATAGAACATTTTTAAATTGGTGATCAAAGTGAACAACAAATAGGAATGGGACTGATACTAAATTGTCAAATTCCAATTATCTACATTGGTATTCACTTACAGTCCACTTGGCAAATTAGGAGAGAAAAAAAGTGGCATCTTCTTCCATCATTCCATGTGAGCAAAATTAAGTTTATAAATAAAGATGAAAAATGGGTTTAAATAAATAAATAAACAAATAAATAAAATTAGTGCTAAATAAATTTTATAGTAAGAGAGACAACAATCCTCTAAGTGCAAACTGCAAATAACCCATGGGTAAATACACATTCTTTTGAACTATCTTTTGAATTTTTAATACCTTGAGTAGAAGTAACAGTATACCTAACATGTTTGCAAAATTGCCTCCCTAAATATGTAGTTTACCAGACTTGAAATCTCAAGAAATTTTCCTAAAAATTTTACTCCTATGAAAAATTAACTCTTGTAGCAGAGAGAGCTTTTGTTATGGATCTAAATGAACTTTTTACCTTAACCAATTTTGCTACCCTCCTACTTTGGATCCACTATTGGTTTCCTTGTAACTGTTGTTTAATTTCTATCATCTTCTCTTGGCACTATTCTCTCTCTCTCTCTCTCTCTCTCTCTCTCTCTCTCTCTCTGTCTCTCCTTGTGTAACTACGGTTGTTTATTTCTATTTTCTTTTCGTAGCACATTCTAACATTCATCTCTCTTCTATTTGAATAACTGAATTCTGCTGGGATTGGTCCGATAATTTGTAGAATTGTCAGTCTTATATTATCTCCTTATGCACGTTCATGCTCTATGCTTAATGATAGGAAATGGGCACCATTATAACAGATAATTGAAACAACCTTGATTTGTGTATGTATCAAAAGCTTTGCTATGCTTAAATGTCATCATGCAACAAATAAAAACATGACAGTTGGCAATAGGCGAAGAATTTCTTAGTCAAACTTAAATAGATGAGTTTTGAGTATTTTTTCGAATAGGTTTGAGTTAAAGGTATTATATTTAGAGTTACTTTGATGAGATATTTTTGTGGATGTGTACAGATGATGGATAAGAGTTGGATTGATTTGCCAAATAGGATGTCGAGCGAATACATTAATGGAATTGATGAATTCCTTGTGTTTGCCTACACCAATAGGGTTGAAGGTTCGATGATCAGTTGTCCGTGTAGGAAGTGTGAGAATCGATATTATTTTGTACGAGAGGGTGTACGGGAGCATCTGATTTTGAATGGTTTTTTTAAAAAATACAAACATTGGATTAATCATGGGGAATCTTACGTATCTCTGCATGGTAATAGAGAGAATGAAACATTAGCTAATTCAGACATTGGAGATGATATGATTAGAATGATACAAGGGGCTATGGGAAATCCACATGCCGGTACAAGTGCTGAGGGTGATGAACCACAGAGGCCTGATCCCCATGCATCTGAACCCCAGCTCGGTCCAAATGCAGAGACTGCAAAGTATTTCAAACTTCTTCAAGATGCACAAAGTGAATTGTATCCGGGTTGTCAGAAGTTCACATCTTTGTCATTCATTGTTCGACTTCTACATTTGAAGGTGCTTAATCAGTGGACGGACAAGTCTATTGACATGTTGCTTGAGTTATTGAATGAGGCGTTTCCATTGGGTGTGAAACTTCCGGACTCATATTATAAAGCTCAAAAGGTCACAACAGATTTGGGCTTCACGTATGAGACGTGGGATGCATGTCCCAACAGTTGCATGTTGTTTCGAAACGAGGACGCCAATCTTGATAAATGTGTCACATGCAACAGTTGTAGATGGAAATCAAATGGTGATGGTGGTTCAAATGGTCCTAACACAGGTGGCAAACAAATAGCTGCAAAACAGATGAGGTATTTTCCTTTAAAGTCAAGGTTGCAGAGGTTGTTTATGTCATCCAAGACGGCCAAGTTAATGAGATGGCATGCAGAGGAACGAACTGATGATGGTGTCTTCAGGCATCCTGCTGACTCCCTTGCATGGAAAGATTTTGACCGTCGGAATATTGACTTTAGTAATGATTGCCGAAGTGTAAGGCTTGGCTTAGCATCTGATGGTTTTAACCCATTCAGGACGATGAACATAGTTCATAGCACTTGGCCTGTTGTGCTCATTCCATACAACTTGCCGCCATGGATGTGCATGAAGCAACCATTTCTAATTTTATCCGTGCTTATTGACGGGCCGAAAGGACCTGGTGACAAGATTGATGTTTATATGCAACCGTTGATTGAGGAGTTGAAAGAACTATGGAATGAGGGTGTGTCAACATTTGATGCATCAACAAATCAAATGTTTCAAATGCATGCAGCTTTACTGTGGACAATTAGTGATTTTCCTGCATACGCAAACTTGTCAGGATGGAGCACTAAAGGCGAATATGCATGTCCTTGTTGCAATAAGGAAACTACATCGTGTTGGTTGAAGCATAGTAGGAAACAATCATACTTGGGTCATCGCAGATTTTTACCTACTGGCCATAAATTTCGGAAGGATAAAGTATCATTTGATGGTAGTCGGGAAGTCAGACTCAAACCAAAATTGTTGTCTGGAACTGAGATGTTGCTACAATTAGAATCTGAGGGTATTTTAACCCAATACAATAGGGATGACCTTAAGGAGAGGCATAGGAGACAGGTAGAGAAGGAGAAAGTTGGACATCGCACCCATAGTTGGAAGAAAAAGAGTATCTTTTATGAATTGCCATATTGGGAGCACAATCTAATAAGACACAACCTCGATGTGATGCATATAGAGAAGAATGTTTGTGACAATGTGTTGTGGACAATATTAGGGGTTGCAGGAAAATCGAAGGATGGTGTTAATGCTCGGCGTGATTTACAAGATATGAATATTAGAAAACCCCTACATTTGCAGTTAAGAGGGTCGAATAAAGCCTATTTACCACCAGCACAATTCACGATGACCAAGGATGAGAAAGATTTGTTCTTGAAAGTGTTGAAGGAAGTAAGAGTTCCCGACGGGTATTCATCCAATATATCACGTCGTGTGCGCTTACATGATAGAAGCGTTGGGGGTCTTAAGAGCCACGATAGTCATATTTTGATGCAACAACTTATTCCATTGGCTATTCGCAGATCGTTACCGAAGAATGTAATTGAACCCTTGATTGAATTGAGCAATTTCTTTAGACAATTGTGTTCGAAAGTGAATCGTGCGACGGATTTGCAATATATTAAAGATCGTATCGCTGTAACACTTTGTCATCTAGAGAAAATATTTCCTCCAAGTTTTTTTGATATAATGGAGCACTTGCCTATACATCTAGCTGATGAAGCCTTATTGGGTGGAGCGATTCAGTTTCGATGGATGTATCCAATTGAGAGGTATCTTCTTACTTTGAAGCAATACGTGCGGAATAGAGCTCGTCCTGAAGGATCAATTGCTAAAGGATATCTTATGGAAGAATGCATGAATTTTTGTGCACAATATCTCAGTGATGTGGAAACCAAATCTAGTCGACCCGTGAGGAACTATAGTGGTGCTGATAATTTGGGTCATGCTACTGGTGAAAACACAAGCTTTTATCTTGATAATACTTCTTGGGTACAAGCTCATCGGTACATCTTATGCAATACAAGCGCGGTTCAACCATTCATAAAGTAGGTTAAGTCACTCACTCAATATTTTATTATGCTTTATTGAATTTTCAACTAAATTTTTGGTATGGCTAAAATTTCAATCTACACAGCAAACACCTTGAAGTACTTAAGCTCAAAATGCCTCGTGTCGACGATCATCAACTTCGGCGTGAACATTTTGAAACTTTTCACATTTGGTTCAAGGAACATGTATGTATTTAACTCTATAGATTCTAGTTACTTAAGTCGATCTACATTTTAAATTTTACATTTTCGTGTTAAGTAGGTCCAAACTTTGCGAAGGACTACTGATGTCATACTTTCTGAAGAGATTATTCTATTGGCAAATGGTCCTCATAACCTGGCAAGGAGGTTCAATGGGTATATACTGAATGGGTTTCGGTATCGAGTAAAGGCCATGGATGATCGTCGAGCCACACAAAATTGTGGTGTAGCTTTGAAGGCAGATACCATAAGTTATGCTAGTCGAAAAGACAAGAATCCTCGTCTGGGGTCTGTGTACTATTATGGACAATTGACAGATATTGTTGAGATTCGATATTCCAATGAGAAGAAACATGTGTTGTTTAAGTGTGATTGGATTGACAACATTCACGGAAAGAAAGAAGATGTCTTCAATTTCACGTTGGTGAACTTCAATCATTTGTTGTACCGAGATGATCGAATTACCAATGAACCTTTCATCTTGGCGTCCCAAGCAGAGCAAGTTTGGTATGTTGCAGACCCGTTACAACCAGACTGGCAAGTCGTAGTGAAGATGTCTCAAAGAGGTTTATTTGATATGAGTTCGACTGATCCACAAATCGAGCCATACATGAGCCAACAATTGGAAGAAAATATAATGCTTCGTGATGAAGAAGTTGGTTGGGTGAGGGAAGCCGCAGAAGGGGAAACAGTTGATGTTCAAATAGGCTGATATGTAATCAATTAGTAATTCAATTAAGGCCAAGGTTGTAGTTAATCATCAATTTCTTAATTTACTTTGTCTTTGTAATTGTATTAGTTCAATTCATGTCATATTATAGTTGATGACAAACCATTGTCTATGTTTCTAATGTCAATTAATGTTATATTGCTTGCAGATTATTATGGGAAAGAAGAGGAAGCCTGATCATCCCCGGCGCATGATGTCTGATGTGCTACATAACAGGACATCAGTAGCACCACCATCAGAGGAGGCATCACATCGGCCAGCATCGGAGGGGCCATTAGTGCCACCACCATCTGAGGGGCCATTACCACCGTATCGACCTCCATCAGTGGCACCACAGCAGCTACCATGTACTCAGCCTCCACGCCTACCATCGGTGCGTCCACCATCAGTGGCACCACAGCAGCTATCATCATCAGCTTATGAGCCATCCGCAGGTATATAAATTTGCTTTGATTTGCATGAATATTATTTACACATACATTTATTTATGCTCATTATATATAACTTGTTTATTCTCATTGTATTTTGCAGACCCTTCGACTTCTTCACAGCCCACATCAGGTTTATTTGATATGATTTGTATTCACATTATTTAAATTTGTATTTGGTTGTTACCATTGATATTGTTTATTATTATTGTATATCGCAGGTCATGTTTGTTCTTCATCAACCTCGAGTAGGCGTGGTAGAGGATGTGCCAAGGGCATTAAAGAGTGGGGTACTGGTAAAAAGCTGGACATACAATTTGATGGAAATTACTGCCCAATAGGGGATAACGTGGCCAAGTTAACTACTCAACTTGGCATTATTGTCCGGAATGGTAACATTGTTCCTCTTACTTTTGTTGACTGGAACAGTGTGCCTGATGATATTATTGATGCTATCTGGAAGGATGTGAAGGTAAAAGTATATTTTTGTCCACAAATTCGAATTCCAAATTTGTGTTATACTTAGCCTTAAACTTTGTGTTTTATAGGACAATTTGAATCTATGTCCAGAGGAGTACAAGCCACTCTGCATGAAAAACTGCAACAACATATGGAAGGATCACAAGAACAAGCTTAAGGCTAAGTATTTCAAGCCTAGAAGCTCTGATCCTAATCTGAAGGATGATGTTCCTATGAACGTTGTGCCAAGCCAGTGGGAACAACTTGTGGAGTATTGGCGTACTTCCGATGCTGAGGTATACAATTACGTTATATTTATGATATGTAAACATACAAATCATATTTACATACTTACATTTGTTGAACTTGTTATAGAAAATTGCAAGTAGGAACGCTAAAAATCGGCGAGCTTACGGCATAGCTCATACCACAGGGCGTACTACTTTCTCTCAGATACGGCATGAGGTTTACATTTTATTGTTTTATTTTTGTATATAAATAAACATTGTATATTTGCAAATTATTTGGATTCTAATTTTCATATTTCTAAAAAAAATTTAGATGACCAGTAACGGAGCGTCTACTGATAAGATGAATGTTTGGCTTATGACACGTAGAGTAGATGACCCAGAGGTTATCCAGACCTTGGTAGTTTCCAAACACCTGTGATTGTATTTAAAGTTTATTTTTTGTGTGTCAACCATCTTAATTTGGCGTATACTTGTGTGTCTTATTCAATACAGGATGAGTTTAATCGTCAACTCTCTATGCTACCTGAGGATGGTCGGACTTTGGAGGCTAGGAATGCCATTTTCCATGAGTTGATAGGTCATGACACACATGGATATTGTCGCACATACGGGAGAATCGTGCCTCGGAGAGTGGTGTATAAAGATGGTGTTGGGCCATCACAGTCAACACCCCAGCCATCGACTATTGATCAGATTCGTGCTGAGCTAAGGGATGAGTTGAGGGAGGAGATTCGAGCAGAGTTCTCTACACAGTTGCAGCAGATGAGAGCTGAGATGATGGCCCTTGTGTCACAGGGGGCGAGTGTGGATCCCAACAGACAGGTTCCATATAAACATCACAATTGTTTGATAGTTCAATTTTCACTGAAGCTTATGTATGAAATTCGAATATGATTAACACATTATGCACTGACTAACATAGGTTCCTGATGCATCGAGTGGCCACCGGGCATTTAGGGAATCTGCAGAAGACGAGAATCCATATACACCACCACCAGAAGATCAGGTATAAAATGTATCTTTGCATGCTAAGCTAAAATGTATCTTTGCATTCTAGTTCGGTTTAGGCAAACTAATTCTTTAAGAAACTTAAATTCGAGGCGTTGACGCCCCAAAATCACCAAATGGGGTCGGATTGGCACGAAACTTGGCACACACGACCGCCTAGGCACGAGAGACTTGTGGGAGAAGACGGGGCTCGAATCGGGTTCCCGGTTTGGGAGTTAGAGCCGGATTTGACTTTAGGCAAACTACTTCCTTAAGAAACTTGAATTCAAGGAGTTAACGCCCCAAAATCACCAAACGGCGTCGGTTTAGCACGAAACTTGGCACACACGACCGCCTAGGCACGAGAGACTTGTGGGAGAAGACGGGGCTCGAATCGGGTTCCCGGTTTGGGAGTTAGAGTCGAATTTCACTTTAGGCAAACTACTTCCTTAAGAAACTTGAATTCAAGGAGTTAACGCCCCAAAATCACCAAACGGCGTCGGTTTAGCACGAAACTTGGCACACACGACCGCCTAGGCACGAGAGACTTGTGGGAGAAGACGGGGCTCGAATCGGGTTCCCGGTTTGGGAGTTAGAGCCATATTTCGGTTTAGGCAAACTAGTTCTTTAAGAAACTTGAATTCGAGGTGTTGACGCTCCAAAATCACCAAATGGTGTCGGATAGGCACGAAACTTGGCACACACGACCGCCTAGGCACGAGAGACTTGTGGGAGAAGACGGGACTCTAATCGGGTTCTCGGTTTCGGAGTTAGAGCCATATTTCGGTTTAGACAAACTAGTTCCTTAAGAAACTTGAATTCGAGGAGTTAACACCCCAACATCACCAAACGGCGTCGGTTTAGCACGAAACGTGGCACACACGACCGCCTAGCACGAGAGACTTGTGGGAGAAGACGGGGCTCGAATCGGGTTCCCGGTTTCGGAGTTAGAGCCATATTTCGGTTTAGGCAAACTAGTTCTTTAAGAAACTTAAATTCGAGGTGTTGACGCTCCAAAATCACCAAATGGGGTCGGATTGGCACGAAACTTGGCACACACGACCGCCTAGGCACGAGAGACTTGTGGGAGAAGACGGGACTCGAATCGGGTTCCCGGTTTCGGAGTTAGAGCCATATTTCGGTTTAGGCAAACTAGTTCCTTAAGAAACTTAAATTCGAGGTGTTGACGCCCCAAAATCACCAAATGAGGTCGGATTGGCACGAAACTTGGCACACACGACCGCCTAGGCACGAGAGACTTGTGGGAGAAGACGGGGCTCGAATCGGGTTCCCGGTTTCGGAGTTAGAGCCATATTTCGGTTTAGGCAAACTAGTTCTTTAAGAAACTTAAATTCGAGGCGTTGACGCTCCAAAATCACCAAATGGGGTCGGATTGGCACGAAACTTGGCACACACGACCGCCTAGGCACGAGAGACTTGTGGGAGAAGACGGGGCTCGAATCGGGTTCCCGGTTTGGGAGTTAGAGCCGGATTTGACTTTAGGCAAACTACTTCCTTAAGAAACTTGAATTCAAGGAGTTAACGCCCCAAAATCACCAAACGGCGTCGGTTTAGCACGAAACTTGGCACACACGACCGCCTAGGCACGAGAGACTTGTGGGAGAAGACGGGGCTCGAATCGGGTTCCCGGTTTGGGAGTTAGAGTCGGATTTCACTTTAGGCAAACTACTTCCTTAAGAAACTTGAATTCAAGGAGTTAACGCCCCAAAATCACCAAACGGCGTCGGTTTAGCACGAAACTTGGCACACACGACCGCCTAGGCACGAGAGACTTGTGGGAGAAGACGGGGCTCGAATCGGGTTCCCGGTTTGGGAGTTAGAGCCATATTTCGGTTTAGGCAAACTAGTTCTTTAAGAAACTTGAATTCGAGGTGTTGACGCTCCAAAATCACCAAATGGTGTCGGATAGGCACGAAACTTGGCACACACGACCGCCTAGGCACGAGAGACTTGTGGGAGAAGACGGGACTCTAATCGGGTTCCCGGTTTCGGAGTTAGAGCCATATTTCGGTTTAGACAAACTAGTTCCTTAAGAAACTTGAATTCGAGGAGTTAACGTCCCAACATCACCAAACGGCGTCGGTTTAGCACGAAACGTGGCACACACGACCGCCTAGGCACGAGAGACTTGTGGGAGAAGACGGGGCTCGAATATGGTTCCCGGTTTCGGAGTTAGAGCTATATTTCGGTTTAGGCAAACTAGTTCTTTAAGAAACTTAAATTCGAGGTGTTGACGCTCCAAAATCACCAAATGGGGTCGGATTGGCACGAAACTTGGCACACACGACCGCCTAGGCACGAGAGACTTATGGGAGAAGACGGGACTCGAATCGGGTTCCCGGTTTCGGAGTTAGAGCCATATTTCGGTTTAGGCAAACTAGTTCCTTAAGAAACTTAAATTCGAGGTGTTGATGCCCCAAAATCACCAAATGGGGTCGGATTGGCACGAAACTTGGCACACACGACCGCCTAGGCACGAGAGACTTGTGGGAGAAGACGGGGCTCGAATCGGGTTCCCGGTTTCGGAGTTAGAGCCATATTTCGGTTTAGGCAAACTAGTTCTTTAAGAAACTTAAATTCGAGGCGTTGACGCTCCAAAATCACCAAATGGGGTCGGATTGGCACGAAACTTGGCACACACGACCGCCTAGGCACGAGAGACTTGTGGGAGAAGACGGGGCTCGAATCGGGTTCCCGGTTTCGGAGTTAGAGCCATATTTCGGTTTAGGCAAACTAGTTCTTTAAGAAACTTAAATTCGAGGCGTTGACGCTCCAAAATCACCAAATGGGGTCGGATTGGCACGAAACTTGGCACACACGACCGCCTAGGCACGAGAGACTTGTGGGAGAAGACGGGGCTCGAATCGGGTTCCCGGTTTCGGAGTTAGAGCCGGATTTGACTTTAGGCAAACTACTTCCTTAAGAAACTTGAATTCAAGGAGTTAACGCCCCAAAATCACCAAACGGCGTCGGTTTAGCACGAAACTTGGCACACACGACCGCCTAGGCACGAGAGACTTGTGGGAGAAGACGGGGCTCGAATCGGGTTCCCGATTTGGGAGTTAGAGTCGGATTTCACTTTAGGCAAACTACTTCCTTAAGAAACTTGAATTCAAGGAGTTAACGCCCCAAAATCACCAAACGGCGTCGGTTTAGCACGAAACTTGGCACACACGACCGCCTAGGCACGAGAGACTTGTGGGAGAAGACGGGGCTCGAATCGGGTTCCCGGTTTGGGAGTTAGAGCCATATTTCGGTTTAGGCAAACTAGTTCTTTAAGAAACTTGAATTCGAGGTGTTGACGCTCCAAAATCACCAAATGGTGTCGGATAGGCACGAAACTTGGCACACACGACCGCCTAGGCACGAGAGACTTGTGGGAGAAGACGGGACTCTAATCGGGTTCCCGGTTTCGGAGTTAGAGCCATATTTCGGTTTAGAGAAACTAGTTCCTTAAGAAACTTGAATTCGAGGAGTTAACGTCCCAACATCACCAAACGGCGTCGGTTTAGCACGAAACGTGGCACACACGACCGCCTAGGCACGAGAGACTTGTGGGAGAAGACGGGGCTCGAATCGGGTTCCCGGTTTGGGAGTTAGAGCCATATTTCGGTTTAGGCAAACTAGTTTTTTAAGAAACTTGAATTCGAGGTGTTGACGCTCCAAAATCACCAAATGGTGTCGGATAGGCACGAAACTTGGCACACACGACCGCCTAGGCACGAGAGACTTGTGGGAGAAGACGGGACTCTAATCGGGTTCCCGGTTTCGGAGTTAGAGCCATATTTCGGTTTAGAGAAACTAGTTCCTTAAGAAACTTGAATTCGAGGAGTTAACGTCCCAACATCACCAAACGGCGTCGGTTTAGCACGAAACGTGGCACACACGACCGCCTAGGCACGAGAGACTTGTGGGAGAAGACGGGGCTCGAATCGGGTTCCCGGTTTCGGAGTTAGAGCTATATTTCGGTTTAGGCAAACTAGTTCTTTAAGAAACTTAAATTCGAGGTGTTGACGCTCCAAAATCACCAAATGGGGTCGGATTGGCACGAAACTTGGCACACACGACCGCCTAGGCACGAGAGACTTATGGGAGAAGACGGGACTCGAATCGGGTTCCCGGTTTCGGAGTTAGAGCCATATTTCGGTTTAGGCAAACTAGTTCCTTAAGAAACTTAAATTCGAGGTGTTGACGCTCCAAAATCACCAAATGGTGTCGGATAGGCACGAAACTTGGCACACACGACCGCCTAGGCACGAGAGACTTGTGGGAGAAGACGGGGCTCGAATCGGGTTCCCGGTTTCGGAGTTAGAGCCATATTTCTGTTTAGGCAAACTAGTTCCTTAAGAAACTTAAATTCGAGGTGTTGACGCCCCAAAATCACCAAATGGGGTCGGATTGGCACGAAACTTGGCACACACGACCGCCTAGGCACGAGAGACTTGTGGGAGAAGACGGGG